>JAKSZP010016017.1:0-124394 GCA_022478985.1 Massospora cicadina | reverse complement strand
AAAACATTCACCCCTCCAACCAGCTGCTGATATAAAACTGACTCATTGTGCAAGAAAACTTCCGCTAAATAATCAAATTTGGGTTCAGGTGGGACATTTGGTTTGGTATAGTGGAGATAGAGAGTCCCATCTCTACTCCGCTCTGACTTTTCCCTTGCCATATATTGTTCCAGCTGTACACAAGAGACCAGTTAAGTAGGGCACCATTGTGCCAGATGCCCTTGACGACTTCATTTTAAACAGATGACCCCATAGGTCCCACGTCCTTGATTAATGCAATAAAATTCATGGCGATAGTTGGTCTGGCAGTGATCAGAATAAACAGGTCTAGTGAAGTAGCAGATCTGAGGATGATAAGCAGGAATGGGGTGGATGTTTAACTGCTGATGATAACTTGGTGATATCTGAACTGGACTGATAGAGTTCCCCAAATATGATGGTTCAGCAGTTATAGCAGTAGGATTCCAATCAGCATTAGGTGGAGGGAAGTTGGCTGATATGTGGTGCAAGAACTGAACAAGTTTAATTAAAGGTACATCCTCATCCAACAGTGTGGCCATCACGTTATTAACTCATAGTATGGCTTTACAGCAGAAGTCATTGCAATACACACCTCAGCTTCAGATAAAACTTTGGCCCCAATTAGCACGTAAGCTTCCACCATAAAGCGCTCAGCAAAAGTGGTGAGAGTTTCATTCTGCTGAAACTTGATGGCCAAAAATTCGACCTTCCAGTGGGGCATCTTTGCAGTTCCACCAAATAATTGAAGCACCATATTTTTGACTTCTTGGTATATATGGGAATTACCTGAAAGGTAACAGACGACTTTATCAGCACCTTCAACGTCCAACGAAGAAATCAACAATTTTACTCTTCATTGATCTGAGATTCCTTCAGTTGCAATCTCAAATCGCTTAAAGTACCTATGAATATTCCCTTCACGATTGAAAGGGGGCAGCTTAGTGCAGTGGACCTCCTGGAGCAGCTCATCTTGTTTTTTAATCACAGCATCCAATGCCATTTTAGCTCCACATAGGCAAATGGCCCAGAGAGTTGGGTAGGATATTTATCAAAACAACATCGATGCAACATTGCTGAAAACTGAGTTTTAATCATTTATAAGTGATCAATGGGCCCCCTGTAGTGAGCGCCACTCTTATAAAATTGGCGATATTTAAGAGATACGCTGACGGATTTTCACAGGGTTTAACCCACTGAGCAAGTAGGAACAACGATATGATGATCGTTGCCCTTGAAACGACAGAATGAAGTTTCAAATGAATATGGAGCACTTGCTAGCGCAACTTTTTTTATTTAGTATATTTAACATCGCGGATTATTCCTGTTCCGCTTACTCTTAACTTACTTAACAACATCTAACCTCTGATCAACTTGTCTCACCTATATCATAGCAACTTTGGATGCTACTGTTTATAAGGCTTAGTAATTTAATTTGCCATATGATAAGGCTCCATTAATTCTTCATTCATTAATTTCGCCATTGCCTAATTTGAGGCAAATTCTCAATAACCTAATATAGCCTTATGTTGAGGCGCAACTAATTGATACTCATAGTAAACTCAACAGACAAAATTCATTCCGCCATCACAACTGAGGGCATATTGTCCAGTCATATCAAAATCGTGACAATGGGTTCTTTTAATGATTTGAGTTTGCAACTGAAGGAACCTCATACTGGTGAAGGGCAAAACTGTTGATCTCAACCTTTGATGTTGGAAGTGCTGATCAAGTCATTTGTTACCTTCCAGATAGTTCCGTTACTTACAAAAAAGTTAAGGAGATGGTGCTGTGGTTGTTTGGTGGAACTGCAAAAATGTCGCAGCAGAAAGCCGAGTTCTTGACCATTGGGTTTTGCAAAATGAAATTCTCACCGCATTCACTGAGCATTTTATGGTGGAAGCCCATTTGTTGATCAGGGCAGGGATTTTATCTAAAGTTGATTTGTGCATTGCTATGTCCTCTGTGGAAAAAGCCATACCCTGAGCTTTACAACGTTAGGGCCCCATTGTTGGAGGATGATGTACCTCTTCTTAAACTTGTTCAGTTTGTATGTTGCTTAGTTGTAACTTTCCCGCCACTAAACTTCAAACAGATTCACACTGTCACCATGGCTGACCCTAATCATGTGGGGGGAATCAATCAGTTGGTGCAGGTTTTGCCAGGTTACTCACTGCGGTCCAACATCCCTCCCATATCCACCGATCAACAACTGACCAACTACCACTTTGATCTAAATACATTGATCAACAGCAGGCGTTCTAACAATGTGGGTCTGGTTATGCCAATCATCTTTGGAATACTCTTCCAAGTGGGCCAACCTATATTAAGCACAGATGTAGGACCTATGGAGTAAGTTATTTTAATTGCGGTCACACTGGGCATATGGGACGATGGTGCCTAATTGATGGATCCCTTATATACAACAGGATCAAAGTTATCAGGGAAAAGTCAGAGCGGAGTAGTGATGGGACTCTCTACTTCCACTATATCAAATTCATACGTCCCACCTAAAGCTACTGTAGTAATTGAAGCAGAAGCCTCACAGTATGATGATACCGCCCTCTATCAACAGCCGGTTGGGGGAGTAAATGTGCTGTCTCAAACACAAGTCAAAGAAATGGCAGTCATAAGATTTCCGGAGCAACCAAAGCCTTATGCTTGTCAAATGTTTGATCAAAGTCTTTCAGACCATCTAGAACCATTCACAGATGCGTTGTATCTAAGAGGAGTAGAGGTCGCCCTTCCAGTGGATGCTATTAAAACAGAGTGCCCTACAGTCAGTGCGAGTATTATAATTTTCCTGGGAAAACGTGAACCGCTGAATATACACATAGTAAATAGCTGGCATTCATCTTACTCAGAATGCACCTACTGTGACATTGTGGTAGCCAAAACCCAAGTATGAGCTATAATTGATACAGGCGCTCCTGTTAACATTGTCTCCACTAAGTTGGTGGCGAAGTTATTTTTATAAACTTGACATAGACCACCAGATGTTGTATGGGACTGCTGGAGAGGATATCACGGTCTCTGAAGGAGCATATAGTGCGCTTCCTTCGCAGTTTGGATCCATTGTTGTGGTGGCTCCAGCGGTAGTATTACCAAATAGCAACTACAATCTGTTGATTGGGACTGCTTTTATGTGACACTATGGGGCTGTCATTGACATGATGAAAGAGACCCTTGTTATTTTGGGACAGCGGATCCCAATTTATTTTACCTCCAGCGGAGTGCTGAAGGGTTCAGTGCATATGAGACAAATCAACCTTTCCTACAGCGATGGGGTGATTCCAGTGCACTATCATCGATTAGGAGGGAAAACTTGGGACCTTCCTCATCAGTTATATCTATCGAGGGGCTACCACTTAGAGCAGTAGGAGCTATATCCATTCCCTCTGGACACCAAGTTATAGTAGACACTGATTTAGAAGTGGAAGTGCCAGCTAGGCTCTACATGGACATCATTAGGCTTTTACAGCAATTCTGCTTGAGCCCCACATGGCTCCAGGCATCATACTTATGGGTTATGGGGAGATCAAGATATTGATAGCAAATCTTCAGAACAGACCACTTCAAATTTGCCGGCATCAGATTAAAAGCATACATACATCTGAACTTAGTTGAGGAGATCAACCAGTTCATGAGTTTGGTTCCTTGGATGAGTTTGGTCTGCCCATCAAGCTGCCTCCAAGTGTAATGGCGGTTGTGCCATGGGAGAATTTTATGGGGTTGTCAGAAGATCGAAAGGATCAGGTGAAAACTTTATTTCAAAAATATAAAGAGGTTTTTGCGGTTGACAAACATGATTTGGGGTGCGCTTGGGGGGTTGTTCATCGACTGGACACTGGGGATCATCCCCCCATCAGGTCTCAGCCAATCCGCTGATCAAGGCCAGCTGAAGAAGTTGTCACTGAGGAGATTGACAAGCTGCTAGAGCAGGGAATGCTCAAACCATCTAAGAGTCCATGGTCTTCACCTGTCCTAATTGTTAAAAAGAAGGATGGTACTAACCACGTAGTAATTGACTACTGGAAGCTCAATAGTGTCACCAAAAAAGACTCATACCCTCTGATGCAGATTGATGATGCGCTGGATTGGTTAGGTGGAGCTTGCTACTTCTCTGCAATGGACTTGATATCCGGTTATTGGAAAATTGAGTCGCCCACGGCAGAACAAGAAAAATGCTCCATAAACACATCTAAAGGGCTTTTCCAACTAACTCGGATGCTGCAAGGGCTATGTAATGCCCCAGCTACGTTCCAACGAGCAATGGACACCATTCTGGGCGATCTGAAGCTGTCATGTGTACTCGTGTACCTTAATGATATTAATGTCTTCTCTCGCACATTCACTGAACACCTTACCCATTTGGAAGAGGTATTTCGCTGACTGGCTGAGGCCAATATTATGATCGAGCCCCAGAAATGCCACTTCTTCAAGGATCAGTTGGAGTACCTCAGTTTTGTAGTGGATGCAACTGGGCTAAGACCCTAACCCGCCACGGTGGAGGCTATCCAAGAGATGACTAAGCCAGTTAATAAGTGGGACATTCAGGTGTTTTTGGGGATGGTGGGTTAGTACCAATGCTTCATACCCAAATTCAGTTGCATTGGAGGTCCACTGTTTGTGCTACTAAAGAAAGGTTTTATGTTCAAATGGATGGAATGGTGCCAATGCGCCTTTGATACACTTCAAACGGCACTAATTAGTGCGCTCATGTTACACTACCCTAATTTTGATAAGAAATTTATAATTCAGATGGATGCATCACCTCCCGCTGTTGAGGCAGTCCTGTCTCAGAAGGATGATGAGGGGAGGAGCATCCCTTGGCATACTGCAGTCATAGCTTGAATTGCCATGAATGAAATTACACTGTAACCAAGTGAGATTGCTTAGCGGTGATTTAGTGTATAAGCAGTTCTGAGTCTACTTGCATGGAGTAAAGTATAAAGTCATAATGGATCATGCATTGTTGTGCTGGTTGTAGAACTTGAAAGAGCCTGAGGGGCGGCTAGCCTGATGGGCTCTTAAGCTGCAAGTTTATGACTTCAAATTCTTCATTAATTAGTTGCAAAAACAACCATCTAGTACTAAAAAAAATTAGCTGCAAAAACACCAAAATGCCGATTGCTTATCAAGATTGTCAGCAATTGCAGATACAGCAGATATAAGTGACATAATGTTTGACAAAATGCTCAGCGGAAATAATGATGATGAACTGCCCCAAGTTATTAAAGCGTTAAATGAAAATGCAAACAAATACCTTCCAATGGAATGGAGAATTGTATAAGCAGATCGGCAATTCTATGGTGAATTTTCTGCAACCCTAAGCATGGCAGGGAATAATTATGAGCGCCCACAAGGCAGTCAGACATGGTGAGGTGCGCAAGACAATGGAGTTGTTGCGCCCTTGGTACTATTGGGAAAGTATGAACTTTGATGTGCTCAAAACTATTTCCTGTTTCCATCAGTGCTAAGTGGAGAAGCTATTCCGCCATAAGACTTAATACCAGTTAGTGAAACCTCACTTTGCTTGGCATACAGTCTCTATTAATATCATTGGTCCCATTCCAACAGGAGCTAACTGGTGTAAGTACATTCTGGAGGCTATCAACCACTTAATCTGGTGGTTTAAAGCGAGGGCAATATGGGATTTGGGGCGGTTACAGTGGCCAAGTTCATAATGGAATGCATTATTCAGCGCCACGGCTGCCCTCAGTTCATTCTCACTGACAATGGAATCAACTTTACTTTGCACATCCTCCCCAAACTGAACGAGCTTATGGGTATCTATGGAGTTCTGATGACCCTATACCACCCCAAGTCTAATAGAATGGTTGAACGGGTGAATGGAAATTTAGTGAATATACTACAAAAATTAGTAACAGATCGCCCTTCTTATTGGAGTTCTCTTCTTTCAAAAGCTGTGTTTGCCTATAACATTAGTTATCATTCAGCCACGGGGAAGAGTCCCTTCCAACTACTATACAGCTGACACCCAGCCCTTCCAGTTTTACTTTATTTGTGTGTAGAAGATACTGGTGGAATGGAACCCCACCGCTACTTAACAAACCTCGCGAACATTCTAATCAAACTGCAAACCAAAGCATATTTCTTCAGCTTAGCCAAGAAGATTAGGAATCAGGCTGCCAATCAGGTATGTCATAGCGGGCTGGTGACGTTCTGGGAAGGTGATATGGTTCTCTTCCATGACCAACATGGATTCAGGTGGAAACACAAGCTGGCCAGTATTTTGACTGGTCCATTTAAAGTTATAGAGAAAACTTTGGTTGAAGCATATACCATCAAGGATCCTGCAAGTGGTCAGATCATTAACCGAGTACATATGAAGTTCCTCCAACCATATCACATAATAGGAGCCTTATTGTCCAGTCAAGGAGGGGGTAATGTCATGATTCCGATATGACTGGATAATAATTGTGGGACTGCTAGGGCGGATCGGGAAAAATCCTCCAAAAATAATATCAAATATGATCATTTGGGTGCCTTGAGACGAGACAATATTGGGATATAACGGGTTTATTATTGGATCGCCTCTAAATAAGGCAATGTTGACATTCGATGAGTACAAAATAAATCACCTACAATTAGGGTGACAGAGAATTAAAGAATAACCAATGAAATGAGGAGAATCGGTGGAACCAAATAGTCCAAGCTATGAGAGTGGTATCATCCAAGCTTCTGTAATATAAGCGAGATGGGCAATTAAGAGGAGGTGGTTGTTAAGTGAGTTGGAGTAAGCAGAATAAGAAAAATCCACGGTATTAAGTATATAAAATAAAAGAGGTTGTGGGAGAAAGTGCTCCATAGTTATTTATAAGTTTATTGTGTTGTTTTTTGCGGACAACAATCATCATATAGTTGGTCCTGATTGCTCAGTGGGTCAAAACCTGTGCAAAATCAGCCAGCGTATCTATTGATACCACCAATTTTATAACATTGATAAGTAGGGTTGTTAGTTCCATGGATTTTCAATTAAGACATGAGTCAAGGGTCTCTCAAATAAATTCAGTTATGTTGCTCCAATAGTATCGAGTTTTCAACCATTCTTGAGTCTTCTTTAACATGCTATGACTGACTTGATTGTGACCTTACATCACAGCGTGGAACCTAGAGTTTGGGTGCAAAAAGGGCAACCATTTGGATTTGACTTTATTATACAAAGTTCTGTCCCAAATCATGGTATCTTTGTTAATGGACTTTAGAAAGGCTTAGTCCTCTTTATTTTCTCAATCCCACAGCTCATGTCGTACAATGAGATTATATAGGCGCTTTTCTATTTCTGGTTCCAAGGTCAGAATAGGCAATTGGATAGACCATCAGCATTTTGATGTTGAGCACCTGAACGATGAACAATAGAAAAATCATAATTTTGCAACCTTAAAGCCCAACGAGCCAAACTTCCGTCAGGATCCTTCATTTTCTGCAACCATCTTAAAGAAGAATGGTCAGTAATAGCAGTAAAATGGTTACCATATAAGAAAGGACGGAAGTGCTTGATTGCTAGAATTATGTACAAACACTCCCGTTCAGTGACACTTTAAGTCCGTCATCTTTGAACAAGGTTTTTCTATGGAAAGCGACGGGATGACCATTCTTCTCTTCACAAACTGAGATAAGATAGCCCCAATAGCAACATTGCTTGCATCTGTATGTAAAGAAAGGATTGTCAAATTGAGGATGAATTAAAACAGGTGCTTTGGTCAAGGCAGTTTACAGCGAATTAAACGACTGTTCCTGAGCTGAACCCCACTTGAAAAGCACTCCTTTTTGCAACAGGTGGAATAATGGTTCAGCCATATCAGCAAACTTGGGTATAAATTGCCAGTAATACCCAACCATACCAAGAAAGACTTGAACATCCCACAGAGTGGTTGGAGGAGGCATTCGTTGGATGGCTTGAATTTTGTTTGAGAGGGGTCAAATCCCTTTAGCTGAGACCTGATATACTATAAATTTCATTTCATTTTGGAAGAATGAACATTTGGAGGGTTTGAGTTTTAAGGAAGAGCTCCAAATTCATCTGAAAACTTCTTTTTAGATGGGCCAAATGTTTGGTAAATGTTTTGGAAAACATGGTAATATCATCAAGATATAATAAAACACAAGTAAGCTTTAGGTCCCGTAACATCCTGTCCATGGCCCTTTGGAAATTTGCTTGGGCATTGCTTAATCCTTGGGGCATACGAGTTTGTTCAAACAAACCTTTACTCAATATCAGGGCACACTTGGCATGGTCTTTGGGGTTAGCTCAATTTTCCAGTATCCATTGGCTAGGTCCATAGCCAAAAACAAGCTGATCCAGCTAACAACCTAAGAGAAAATCAATTGAGGTAAGGGATAACAATCTCATCAAGTAATAGTGTTCAGTCTGTGATAATCCATAACCAATCGGTGGGAACCATCCTTTTTCTTAATTAAAAGCAACAGAGAAGCCCAAGGACTGTTGGAAGGTTTCAATAGTCCAGTCTCCAATAATTGATGCAACTCCTTGATAACTTCGGCTTCTTCCACTTTAGACTTATGATAGGGCTTTGAACGAAAAGGAAGGTGATTGCCAGTTTCAATGGAGTGCATTATTCCTTTCATGTTTCCAAAATCATAAGTATGCTTAGTAAATATGTCAGAATATTCGTCTAACAATTGAAGCACTTGTTTCTCGTGTTCACTGGAGAAGTGTTTTCCAATAGCAGGCCCCACAGTAAAAATTTCTCAATCACTTTCCAACCCAAAAACTTGTAGGCTCAAAGGGTTTAACATCACTAATCAGGGATAAGGGCAGTAACCTGACATAAGCAATTGGATGCTCTCGATCTACTAATTTTTACTCGTTGGTAAGGCTCACCAGTAAGACAGATAATGATCCTGAATAAATATAATTCAATAATCCAGGACAAGGCAAGAGTTCTTTAGCAGAAGGGTTGATAATGCCTTGAACTTGTAACAAGTATCCCTTGGGAATCAAAAAAATGCAAAGAAGTATTAACATTTACCAGTGATTTTGGCGTAATAACTAAGTTTTTTTTTTGGGGGGGGGGAGAAAATAGGCATCCCCTCTTCAATATCCACTGACGTAGGGGTAATTTTATGTGAGAGTCTCCAACGTGATATTGAAGGGAATAAGATTTTTTGGTTTCTTCTAGCAGCCATAACTGACTTTGAGTATGAGCATGTTCAGATAAAAGTAATGGAACTCTATACCCCAAGAGAGATAACAAAGAGTCGGGGTAATTAATACCATTGAATTCTCAAAAAAATTGAGTCCCCAAAAGTAGGTCATAACTCAAGTTATCAAGTACAATGGCAGAAATTTAAAAGTTAATTTCCCAATTTTCAGGGGAAGGGTTGAAAAAGCTCCAATAGACCGAGTACTCTGAGGTCCAGCAGTGCCATATTCTTCAAAGTGAGAAATATTGTGAGGTAATTTGATCCACTTATAAAAATTTTCATGAGACAACATTTACTGGAGATCCCGTATCTATGATAGCTTTGGCATTGACTTGATTCACTCAGAAGTTAATATGGGTAATGTTGCTTCTGAACTGAGAGGATAAAGGCAACAAGGAGGGCAAGGAATAAGAAGAATGTTCATCTTTATTATACTCAAAAGGTTTTTGATGTTCTTGCTGCGCACTCATATCATTATCAAGGTGGAGAATCTATTGGGTTCATCCCTTTTCTTCTTCTCATCTGCTTCCTTTTGAAACAATGATCCTCAGTAAGAAAATACCGATGACAGTAGTTACACTGAATCGCCCTAGCATTCTTAAGCATATCATAAACTTTGAGGAGACTAGGTCTAGTAGACTCATAAACTAAAGGCCTTTTCATAGAATTGAGGAGGCAATTCCAATAAGGCCTCCTTGATGTCCAAGATACTTCAGAAATTCTTTTTTACACTGATTAGATAAGCTTGCATTTGCGTTCTGGAAGAAAATCTGACAGAATGGCCATAATTGCATCATTAAAATTTAACCGCCCACAGTATACTAGAGTCTGAGCTTCCCAATAGAACTAATGAGCAAAGTCTTTGATAGATTAATTTTGGTGGGCTGTATACCCATAAAAGCCTGTTTCTGAGAGGATATAGTTTGCTCACTCTCAAATTCTTTGATCAACGCTTTTTTAATATGAGACCAGGTTGAGCACGTCATCAAGTGGGGTACCATGATATTCTGGGCCAAACGAGTAAGGTAATTTGGCAAGTAATACATCTTTTGGTGATCTTTGGCCTCACTTAACGCCTTTTCATAAAGATAGAGGAAGGAGATAATGCTGCCTTCCCCCAGGGAGTACTTGTCCTTGAATACCGGTTTGAAACTCATGGGGCATTAGTGGTCAAAACATGCACTCTGGGTTGTTCTGATTGATGGAAACATAGGAGTTGGAGTCCAATGCTTGGGAAGAAAATTGAGGATAAGGACCAGCGGTTTTGGTATGAGTTTCACTAATCTGAAGATTCAGATCAGTAAGCCCCGCTTTCTCATCTAATCAGCGAGATAGCTCAAAAATCTGTTCCTGCTGTGCATTATACTTGAGTTCCAGCATCTCAATTTTTGCTAGGAGCATTTCTCCTTTAGATTCACAAGCATGAAGCAGGATATCGGTCTCCTTTTCCAATTTACCCAGATTGATCAACTCATCAGATAAAGACTGAAGTGACAAGAGGAGATTGATTGGTACCCCATTGGGGGTTAAGTTACTCTCTTTGGCTAATTTATAGAATTGTTCACGCAAGCGGTCCATCATGCTCAAGAGAGAGTCAATTTGTTGGAGGGATCCTGAATGCTCATCAGCACCCAGAGGTCCCAGAGGTCTTTCCACACCTGGCGGTCCATGAGGCCCTACATTCCCAAAGGGTCCATAAGGTCCATCAGCACTGGGAGGTCCACGTGGCCCTTCGCCCCCAGGTGGGCCCATAGCTCCAGTGGTTCTCTCTACCTCGTTGACCCAAATTTGAATTCCTGAGTACAACTGCTCCAATTGGAAAAGATGGGTTCTAATTTCCTCCTCCATTAATTGACTTTGCTCGGAGAGTTGGGAAATACTCTCTCCATTCTCTCTGAATTTCCTGAAATTTTTTCATGAACTATACATCAACAAAACCAGGCATTCCAATATTTTGCTGAATAAGCTGTTGATGTATTTCGTTGAGAAGGGTCCAATTAATGATGATGACATCACAATTATCTTGACTAAACTCAGTGACAGACTTGTAAATTTGGGAACATGATTATTCAAGGACTGAAGTCCTTCTAGTAAATTGAGCATCCCTTGAGGTCCATTCCCACTACCAGTAATAAATGGTATAAGGTAGGGTGTACGAGTTGGTGCAAGTATTACTCAGGGCCAATTCCTGGCATTTGAGAGGTTTGCAACACTTCCTGCAAAATAGAGGGTATGGAATTAGATCAAGATCAGGTAGAACAGATTCCAGGGATTAAAGCCCCTTCAAGCAGTTGATTGATAATATTTTGTAAAACCTCAGGTGGTATTTGAAAGTCTGAGGTAAAGCTTAAGTTAAGACCAAAAGATTCCAAGTTAGCACAAAATTCCAATGTGGAGGGTAATCTTTGGGTTTGGGTTTCAGTTAAATGTTTTCATCGTAATATACTGCCTTGCTCATGGTCTTGAGCTTCTTCAGGAAAAAATGAGAATCCATGTTAGTGATCGCCATTTTCACTGGTGCTTAACTCAGAGTGCCCCCTGTAGTGAGCACCAGTCTGGAAGTTTTGAATTACACTTCTAATGGGGCAGGTTCTCTCTTGAAGTTACACTAAGCAGATTCTCCAAAAATTGATAAATTTAAAGTAAAAATAGGTTATAAATTGACCTAAATTTTATTATCAAAAGGGATGGGTTATTTATAGGCTTTGAAATGGCTTGTAATCTATCAGAGAGAATTAATCTCTGCGCGATCGAATCTTAAATCAATTGATCAGGATGAGATTGATTGTTAACCTTGATAGATTGAGATATATTATGCTCTCCTTCTGATGATGCTGGGGGAATCAATGGAGTAGAATTTTTGGAGACAAGAGAATTTGGCGAAATTCTGACAGGTAGGTAATAATAGGTATGTCATTCCAATTAATCTGGACACAGTCATTTCAGTATTCTCATTGAGCCTGGTAATGGTTCTAAATAATTGATTGGGGTTGCTCCCATACTTGGTGTGGTCACCATCTGTGTTCCCAGCCATGAGCGCCACTTGTTGAATTTTGAGCCTACTTAGGATGGATGGTTCTTCTTCTGCGGTAAGGTGGAGTTTAAATGTCTATTGTATGAAGACAATAGACCAGATAATGACTATAGCTAAGGTATAACTCCTTGGTAATTAAACTTGAAGCTGTATTTTCTGTCGTTACTTAGATGATGGCACACTGCCATGATCCTTCTGATCCCAAGTAAATTCTTGAATTAATACAACGTAAAGTATTATACAAAAAAGCTTATATTTTAAACTATAAACTTGTGGTATTAGTTGATAATAGTTTACTAGTATTAACTTGGGATAATTTATAGGGTTTGATGTTCACTACATCTTACCCATGACACCTCATTTTCAATGGCACTTGGCCAGAGAAAGTAATAAGTTCATTTGAGGGTTTACAATCCATTTGACTCATGACATCTCAAATGCCTAAGAGTTGGTCTCAAACTCAGAAATATTCTCAAGACAACATTTCTAATGCGTCTGCAAATAGCTGAACTGATGCTCTTCTCAAGCAATTGGCAGTACATACCAAGGTGATTTGTACCACTAATTAGTAATTAATTTGATTGAAACTCGATCAACATTAAAAACTAATTTTGACATAGACAAAAAGCTCATGTGCCCGAGTCATCCAGTCAGCCATTATTTTAAGTCTGACCAAACCAACAAAGCCCTCAAGCCCATGTAATTATAGTCAAATATTATTAAGTGTAATTGCTAGGCCACAGATCTTAAGCTTTTCATAAGCTTGAGATATTCCTGATCCATAATCACTGAAATACAATAAGATTCATAATTAATTAAGCATGTTAAAATTATTAAGTCTCTATCAAATATCCAACAATCAGATACAGTCAACAACTCAACACTCATTTACCTTGTAGGTTTCTTAGGCCGTCAATGTTTATAAAAGGAATTCATCTCCCGTGTTCAATAATAAAAATTGAAGATTTAAATATGTTTATGTCTATATACTAGCGAGGTTTCTTCCAGATGGTAATATATTCTTTTCTGATATGATTGTGGTAATTTCCATGTAATTTCCCTCCCAAGACTAAACCAGTGGGAGGACATAAGGTGCCAGCCATTTACTCTGTCAAATACTATATTGGCTTTAATGTTTATTATGAAATACTTGGCTCCTTTTTGCCATAATGGTTGCAGGGCCAGTACAGATGGCTTAATTTCTCAGGCTGGCTTCCCATAAATGATACAATAGGACCTTATCACCTAAGCTAAATTTGGGTGATATAGTCCATCTTTGACTCTCACACTTACTATTGAAGATAGTGGATTTAAATTTTTTAGATGCTTTTGACTAAAGCTAATCAACTCACAGCTAATTTTGCTGGTAACTCTCAGGTGGTAGGATCTTGTGGTCTGAGAAGATGAATGGTACCAGCAAGGTAGGTAGAGTCACTTCTCATCCATAAGTTTTTTAAAGGGGACATGCCAGACATCTGGTGATAGCCGAGTCAGTTGCCAGCGGCGCAGAAGGCAGCATTAGGTTTCACTTTGACTATTAATTCAGGGCCATTTTCTTCTCTATTCCTCCTAAGGTTCTTTTCAAACATTATATTCTTCTGGTGGACGATGAAATCTATTATGTGTACCTTTTTGCCTTCCTCCAACAAAATCCCTAAGATTTCTTATGACATCAAAGATAAAGTTCTTGCCATTATTTAATAGCAGAATATGATGGCATCCGTGCCTTGCTATCACTTAGTAATTAAAAAATCTGGCGTTTGATACTGCGGTGTATATCTTGACTGCTGAAGCTTTGAACTAATTGGTAAACTGGACCATAGCTAAAATGATAAACTTAGATCTACTTGAAGCAATAGACAACGGTCCTATCACCTCAAGAGTTACGTTGTGGAATGAAGCTGTAGGCGGAATTGGCTGGAACTCAAAGCGCTTCGTTTATCATCTGAATCTCCACAGGTTACACCGAGTTCCATGGCTTGATATTCTTTGTTGTACATTAGCTCCCAATTAAACTGGTCTCTTAGTTATACCAATATTTCCGGCATTGGCTAACATACTTGTGGCCTTTCTTCAAAAAGATTATAAGTCACTGGGTCAGATGTATGGGTACCACTTGGCCTTGATCTTCTTCTGAAAGTTCTCTTCAATACGCCGGCCATGCTTGGCCTCTTCTTATAACAGTATATACTTTGTCACTCTCACCTTTTGTTTCATCCTCTGGTAATCTGAATAGGTTATACAGTATGCCTCTCATGTAATTGAAGGTGGGATAAAGGCAAATAAAGTTAGTTCATCAGCATAAAGATGCTTGATGCCTGATCTGTGTATGGCTCAAACTCTTACACTTGATGTTATACTTCCCATCGTGCAAGGCGTCCGTCTGGATCATTCATGTTGCACATCCAGCAGAGTGTTGCGTGATTATCATGACTTTGGAGTTAAATCCATAGAAGTAGGATCAAAAGCGCTTCACTGCTCTTAGCATCATCAGGCACTTTGTTTTGGTCACAGTGTAGTTCTTTTCAGCTATAGTAAAGAACTTGAAGTAGTACTCAATGTGGTACTATCCCTTCTTTAACTAGATAAGCATGCATTGATCAGACCCTAATGTCACTAGCATCGGTATAGATGTAAAACATCTGGTTGGAGTCCAGGTATGATAGCCTTAGTGCCTCTACCAATCTAGCTTACAACTCTTCAAAGGTCTTTTCTTGCTTAGGCCCATTTAACTTGAATTCACTTGAGACCAGATAGTTGGCGGCACAAGAAAGTCTTCAAAATGAGGACAATATACCAATATTATTCCACCATTCCTAAAGAATATTTGGAAGTTTCGCATGCTTTAAGGATGTTCCAAAGTTACTAAGGCTTTGATCTTTTTTTCCTGAGGCTTAATTCCTTTTTAGGATAATCTCATGTCTTAGAAACTTCGTCTGTTTCTTCATTAAGGCACATTTGCTTTGTTTTAGCTTCAGGTTAGATTCTCTTAGTTAAATAAACAATTACATAAATGTGTTAAAGGTGTTTTTGGAAGGTGCGAAACCATTCTGTTATATCATCCAGATAGAAGAGCACAATGAATAGCCTGAGATCTCCAAAATTCCAGTCCATTGCTCTTTGATAATGTAGGTGCACTGCAAAACCGTGTGTCATCCTTTTAAGTAGAAAAATTTATGACAGCTAATCAGGGCGCACTTTTCTTGATTATCAGGCAAAAGCTCCACATGCCAGTAACTAATGACCAGATCCATAGTTGAGTACTTTGATCCTTCCAAGCACCTCAAGGTGTCGTCTATATGAGTAAGTGGGTAAAAATCATTTTTGGTAACTTCATCTATCTGATGGCAATCTATAATCATGAGGTGAATTTGTCCTAATGAATACCGGTAGAACTGGCAAAGGCCACGGGCTCTCTGAGGGTCTGATAAAGCCAGCTATAGAGATGATTCTACTCTTTTGGTGACACCTTTATCTTTGGCTTTAAACATCAGTAAGTTTAGAATTATAAGGGATGGAAGATCCAGCTTCTATTCTAGAAACCACTCCATTGCATAAGCAATAGCCGTTTGTTAAGTTCTGAAGATATCATTAAAATCATCTAAGAGCTTATCCAACTCCTTCTGCTTCTTATCCTCGCATACTTAAATTACAGCGCATCAAAATCTATAACATTATGCTATAATTTGATGGTGTTGCAGATTGTCAATATAGCTTGTGCGATGACTTGTTCCTTCAATACGTGGAAGGCTGGGTGGCGATGTTCCCTAATATGACATTCAGCTATCTTGTGTATTGATATGAAAAGAACACAGGCAGAACTCTTGGCCCCTGCTCTCTGATCCCATCACAAATTAAAAAATTTGAGTATTAAGTTCAGAGGTATCTTCAAACTGATTGAGAGAAGTATAAGTCAATTTTCACCAGTTTTGATCTACATGGTATCACTAAAGCTCAGTGGTAGGCCATCTTCTGAACTAACCGTGGAGGTATTTGTTTACCTTCCTTCTCAATAAGAGTGTAGTGGATATGGTATATTGAATTATCAATTTTCACTAGAATTGTCCTCTGCTTGCGTGATTTGGCATCTTAATCCATGAACACCAGAGGCGGTTGGTAGCTGAGTATGTTCACAGTACTGGTGGTGTAGTGACTCTTAGCATTAAACTTGAGTAGAAACTGATTGCAAATTAGAAAATCATAGTGGTTGTTGATAAGAACTACTGATGGAGCTGTAAGAAACATGCGCCAAAAATGCAAAGGCAACTCTGAATATGCTCTTAAGGCGCAAGTGGCATCTGGACCAGCTGTCTAGTAGTTGATAATATAGTGTATGTCTGTAATAAGATTAAATTTTTATCAACTTAGAGGGCATAATATTGATAAGCGCTTCAGTATCTGTAAAGCCGAAATTTGGACCCTCTAAATCATCACTTTAAAATCATATCACTTTTTTATAAATGGGTTCCAAGTTCTTAAAACGTCAGTGGCTTACTATTCAAACTGCTTCAGAGCTTCCTACTTTCGTGTGCCCTTAGTGGTGTCCTCAATATCTGTCTCTATGCTATTTTAGGTAGACAGCACAAGTTGCTCTCCTTCCTCAACAGTGTTGATGATCCTGGTAGAGAGTGTCATGTTCTAAGAAGATAAGATTTTACAAATTCTGTCAATTCCATTTACTCATAGTCAAGCAGGAACAACTGCTGAACTAAGTGCCCCTAGCATGTGGTATTCTTCACTGACTATATCCTTGTCCTTATAATCATTTTCCCCTTCAGTGTGTAGATCCACCTAGTTCATTGAATTTGTAGCGTCTTTGGTAGAAAGTGCCCTTCCTCTCATTGACATTCATCAGACAAGAGTGCCAAAAGTGTCCAAGTATATGTCACTTGTTGAAGGTAAGTTCTCTCTGAGGTTGTCAATCTAATGCGTTTTGGAGTCTTATATCTGGATTTCTATTATTTCCACGAGCAACACGGATGGCCTTGTTGGTTCTTTAAGGAGATTGTCCTGATGCTTTGTATTCTGTTTTATAAGTTACTTGGACCTTGAGTAAGGCCTCCTTGATGGCCTTCAGTACCGTCGCAACTTTGATGGCTAAGTTCATGTTCATCTTCAAAGCGGGATGCCTCACTGGGTAATTCAGTAGCACTGTCTCTGAAGTCAGTAGTTTAAAGTTCCTGTTTTCCATAGTTGTTTGAGCCTTTAAATAAATAACATGCGGCATAGTTAGTGACTGAATCACTCTTTTCCATCTTCATAATCAGGAAGTCTTGTTTTATGTTTTTATAGTCTTGATCACTTCCAAACTCTGTAAGTAGAATGTTCTTCACTTTCATATAGGTAAAGCCAGGGCTTAAACTTACACTGTGATTTTCTTGAGCCTCGTGACCATGTTTAAGTCTTGGGGAACATCCCCTGGCTGTTGATTGAGCCATTTTCTCATTCCCAAGTAAAAAGACACCAAAGAGGATGGCAGTACCCCTCGTTACTCAGGGCAATCTCACTCATGTAGTAGACAAGCGATGGGTAACAGCCCTTCCACTTTGGATCCCACCCCCAGTACCCACACTCACCTTGGCAGAACTTTTACAGGGAATTAGCAAAATCTGCGCCAAAATTGTTGAATTGAAATTGGCCAGATCTAGTTTGAGTGGCAATCTGGTCAATGCCTGAATCTCAAATGGCCAGAAAAGCATGAAGACTGAGGTGTCGGCTGGAATGCCCAACAGTTCCAAATATAACCAATATGCCAATTGAACAAAACACCCTCCTACTAAACTCATTGAGGATCATCCTTGACGATCAGGCTATAGCATTGGGCGCCACCAACAAGGGTTTGAAGCCCCGAGTAGGTAATTTGGGAATTGCAGCCGATGTGATGCCATTGACTGAATGAATGGTCCAGCGACTGAGCGTGGGCGGGTTGGGCGTCCCAAACCCATTCCTAACCAAATGGACCTGTCCCTATGTGGGGGGGCCTAGGGAAAGTCCCGTTGCTCATTGGGCCAAACACCATTGTGCCAACTGTCATAAATGTAGCCAAGCCCCAGTTCAGTTGTTTGAGGTTGAACTGACAGCAATGCGGCCCACCGCTGAATTTTACAATGTCAGTTCTCAAGGAACAAACCTGCCCATTCCTGAGCAATTTTCAGGTTAGGTTGAAATTGTGGGACCCGATCCTGGTTTGTCATTACCCCAATTGACCACTATTTAATCAGTTGCATAGCACTGAGAAAATTGTTGGCTGATTTTCTTCCTTTTTCTTAAATAAAATTTTACCAAAAAACCAAAAGAAATATTATTTCTTCTTCTGACCGCGTCCCTGATGGCATTTTCCTGGTGGCCTGTCAGTCCATATACCATATGGGTTTCACCAGTACTCTTGAGCACTATGGCCCCCTCCATCATCAATTGGGTTCAGAGAGTCCAATATTTTTGGCTCTAAAACCCTATTATTGTCAATTTCTAAAAGCAATACACGGGGATCTTGTGGCAGTATGTCCACCAATTGCAAGAGAGAATCTGTCTCCTTGCCACCCCAGTTGAAATGGTCCCATATGCTGAGGATCTCATTGAAACTATATCTGTAATTCCACCCCATGCAGCAAGACCCTCTGGTCTGGGAGTGGGTTCAGTGTGGTTCGCTGTTGGGATCATTCTCACCTTTGTGCTACATCAACACTTCGTCATTTCCCAATGCCCAGCTCCATATCAAGTCATCCAGCCGGCAATGCCTCTGGCATTATGGCTTACTTTTTGGGTGCTTATGCACCCTGACTGGCAGGCTGGTCTAAACTTCTTCTGCCGTTTCCATGACACCATGCAGCCTTATAAATGGTGAGTCTTTTAATGATCAATCACGCCAACCATACTATTTTAATACGTCTATAGGTAACCTGTGATGGTTCCATTAATAGGTGTATACATGGACTTGAAGTAGGGCTTAAATTTCAGGTCCTCTTTATTAGGACGTAATTTACCATGCGCGTTGTTGCAGAAATCATTTTAGTTGCCAAGATTGGTGTCTAACCATTAGCCGCTCAAATAAGGTAGTATCTGGTTGTGGTGCAACATGCAGTTGAGCTATTCTATCCAGATTCCTATCAAAGGTGTGCAGCATGAAATCATGCTGGTCTACACAATCTCCATAATTGTTCAATGTACAGATGTCATTCCATTCTCATTTCCAAGGCGTTATGGTCGCTTTTCAATCTCTTTATAAGTGGTTTAGTTATTTTTAAAGCTAAAGGTCATCTAACAATTGGTATGCTACCAATGAAGGCTCTTCTAGTGGTCTACTTTACAGGCTTAAGTTGATTTCATAAATCTGATACTTCTAGATTTTAAAATTAAGATTTTTAAACGGATGATTCCCTCCTCTTTCACAAAGAGAGCAGAGGAATATTCACTGTGATAAGCCTCCTTATCTTGAATCTGTTCTTGAGGAATCTCATTTCCTTTACTCTAGTTTTATGGTATCATCTCTTTATTGAACGCCACAGTTGGCTCATTAGCCCTTGCTTGCTTAATTTAGTTGACCAACTTGTTGTGAAAGGATTCTGTTCCACATTGATTAAACATCAGTTTTCCTTATGAAGGCGCATGATAATCTTTGCTGAGTAGATCTTCTTATGATGCTACCTGATGTAGCATTGGTGTCTGGTAGTAACTATTCATCGCCCTGTTGGCAGCATTCTTACTGACACTCTTAGACATGTCTTCAATATATTGGCCTAACACAAGACTCAATTTAAACCTCAAACAACATCTCTTGGAGTTATCAGCAACTAAGGTCTCTTATCAAGGAGTTTTTCTTTAAATCTCAGACTGTTTCTGACTATCTCATCACATAAACCTAATACAGTGAAAACCAAAGCATAAACTTAAGATTATATGATCAAGATTCTAAAATAAGAGTAAAAATTATGTTTATACTTCTTGTATAAATTCAAGATATAAACTAAACTTAAAGTGAAATAATTTGGGAGTGAATTACAGCGCTATTATAGGGCTTAAATAACCTCTTATGAATCTCTTCTTATTTTCCACTTGGTGGAGGCATCCACATATCTTAATGCTTGTATCCAAAAGCTCCATCTCGCAGTGGGCATCCCTAACCAGGATTTTTGGTGGCCCCTTGCTCAATACCCACTTCTATGTCTAGGAGTGCAATAACTCTTCTGGTTATTAAATCTTCTCTTGATTTAGTAATATATTGATTAACCTAGATATATATGATTGTTCTGCTTTCAATGTGTCTTGCTTCAGAATTTTGACAGTCCTTCTATATTGGTTGATTACCTTTTTGGGTAATATTCATATGGAGGGTTCAATTTGCTTTCATTGGGGTAACTGTGTTTTGATGGTTGTTAAGTCATTTGTTCATCATTGGTCATTTCTGATGGAATTACTCCATTTTAAACAGATCACGATCTAGTTTGCACCCCAAAGGTATAAAAGGGGGTAAATTTCATAGTTGTCATTAGCGTTAATTCCATAGTCTTTATACATTAACCCATTTAGTTGGAATGTATCAAATTATTTTTATGACGTCATCTTGACCAACTGGTTAATTTATTAGGGCGTTATCATCTATAAAAGTGGGTTCACCTCCCTTATTCTTCAAACTACTAAACTGGAAATTTGTTGTTTGCTTTATACTGACGAGTTTTTTAAGAGGATGAGGAACTACTTTATAGAATACTGTGGTAACTTTCATGACAACACGTATGCAGGAAAACGACATCCCCTGCTTTGCCACCCATTGCTCTCAGGAAGGTTTTGGGGGCGTTACATACCCCTGGGGCATATAAGATGGCTTGATTGTTTCTCTTTTTAAAAACTAGATCACAATTTTTATAGTCTGGAGCCACCCAAATTTCTCTAATCGCTGCAGGAAAGGTCCATGGCGGAGACTAAATTGGTATCCTTTCATGAGCCAAAATGTAGTTGTCAATTTAGAGAAGTGGGTAGTTATCTTTCTTAGTAATGTATTAAGCCGTCAATAATATATATCCGCCTGATGCCACCATTCTTCTTAAAGAATAATAGTAGCAGCATACCCACAGGCTATGAGAGGGCTTCATCAGACCACTTTTTAATAAGCAGCTTCAATTTCACAATCAATGGGGCTTCAATTGACCTTATGTTTAATGTAGAACCTAAGTCAGATGTGTTGATAATCACTAGTCTGCACCTTGTGTTGGGACCCTCTCATTGTCCCAATAATGTCAGAAATGTTTGTTAATATGTCTGCATAATTATAATTAAGGAAACAGACTAATGTTGCTGTTCAATATTGAGGATTTAACAAACTCTACCTCCACCCAAGCTATGATGAGATATTTATTTAGTCTTAGGTTATTTAAAGTTCTGTAACTAGTTATGGATCCAACTTTATTAATAGGTACGGTCCAGAGTATGATATGTGCTTATTCCAAATCACAATCTGAGGTTAGTTATTAAAAATCTGCAAAACCAGTGATAGGTCCTTGTTACATGGGTCTGATATTCCTTGATGATTCAACATTTCTCAAAATGATGGGTTAGCTTCCCCAAAGAGACTTCTATGAGATTAGTTGAGGTTATAGTGACTTGGAAGCCAGATTCTACTAGAAGGTGAGATTTAGGAGGGCTGACGATCTTGTTGACAGAATAAAGGGGCATCTCATCTTTTACATCAACTATATGTGAGGGGCAACTTGGTTTCGGACCTACAATTTGGTATTTAAGTCACTCCATAAACTTTGGATGCCTAATAAAGACTCCAAGGCTTTCTATTCCCTTTTTTCTACTAACAAGTTCTGTATGATAAATAAGATGTGTTAACCTAGAATCTTAAGATACAGATACTTTTGACTAACTTGGTAATAAAAACAAAGGATTAGGTGCCTACGAAAATCATGGTAGTTTTTCCAAACAATAACTTAAGCAAAAACAACTAAAGATTAAATTACTGTTGCACAGTATGTAAGCTCTGGGGATCTCTTGTAGAAAGTTCCAGTGGACCCATACTTAAGATATAAGTTTGATTGGGAATCAATCTTAATTTGCTTCATAAGGCGAGAGTAGATAACATTGACTAGGGGGCCAGTATAAATTATATCTAACACTTTCACCTTATGCACCACTACTTCTCACGAGTGATGTTAGAGCCAAAGTGGAAACTAAGTTGTTATATTTTGGTATTAAAGAATCATTATGGGTGACAAGATGCTTTCCTAAATCAGCAGAATTTTTAAACCTAAGGCTTTAAGTTTTACTAGTGAATTAAGAATGTTAATTGCATTAGAAAGGACACTACGAAGCACTCAGGCATTGAAGGGTTCTTAATATGATGTTGAGACACCAACTCATCATCATAGGGAGCATCTCGCCCTAGGCTGATGCTTAAAATTCCTCTCATGGAATTTTTTTACCATTTAGAGCCCTTGACGACTGAAGAACTCATTGTAGGTACAAGAGACACACTTGGTTCTAGGCTTTGAGTACTAACCAACAGCATATATGTGTCAAGAATCTTCAATTGATGAGGTTTGGAGCGTCTCTGGTTTGAGAAGTTCCATTATGGCTTACTTGACAGTAAATCATATTTAAAGGCTTTTTACTCCCTAAAAATGTAGTACAAAATTTTTAGTCAAAAGATAAAGAAGATACTATGGCAGCCATTGCATTGTCCAGTGTAACACAATCATAGGAGGATAGAACTAATGCTTCATATTAGAAAAAGGATGCAAAATCTGATAAGTTTCTCTATTCTTTGAGCGTATGTGCATGAACACCTGTTTTCATAAACAAAGTCAGGTCTCTACTAAATATCTTATTGAGGGCCGCCTCCATTTGATCTTACATAATACATTCCCTTTAAAACAAGGTTTTATTATCTCTTGGGCGCTTCTATTGAGGCATTTTTTTTAAAATCAAACCTTCTTTCTAAAGATGACCAGTTCCATAGATCCTACTTATACATGTAGAAAAGGTAAAATATTGTCTATACAAGGAACGCACTTTTCCTTGAAGGAGGGTTTTATATAAGCGATGGAAGAAGAAAGTACATGTACATATTAAAAGGAGGTCTCTTGGCTTAAGAAGGCCCAGTATCAAAATATTGGTATACAGAAGTTTTAGTCAAGTTGTTGAATATAAATAAGGATCTTAAGATTTTTTGCCCCAGTTATTCAAGAGAACTAGGGACTTAATATAAATACCTTATAGAGACATAGTTCTTTGATAACATATATTGTAATTTGTTTTGAAAAACCATGTGAACAAAATTATCTACCTACTTAATTTATATTTATCTAATAATTAAATTGAGCTTAATTAATTGGCCATTATATTAATATAAATATACATTATAAACTTAATGATTACCCTTTGTAAGAAAGAAACTTCAATGAGCGTATTACAATAATATGTAACGAAACTATCATCAATTAGGGGTTTTGTGGAAATTCAGAGTTGATTCCTTGCCACCCTGCAAGCACAAAAACTTTAATCACTAATTGGCATCAACTCAATATGTCCTTACGGCTTAAAAACAATCACCTTGATTATATTATCTCCATTGCCACAGAGTCAGTGTAAAAACATCACTTCTAGTTTTTATTATCATTATCTCAGCTTTTGTCTGCATCTTATCTATTAGCTAGCATTACCATGGTGCAATCTCCATGGCTAAGGCCTTAGTATCATTAGCTTTCCAAAAACATACATGAGAATTAATTATCTTTCTTAAGGGTAATTAATTTACCAGATAGCTGGAACCAATAGGATTGTTAAATAAAAGAATCAAATAATGAAGTTAATCACATGGAAGGATATTTGGTTCTTCTAGTAGTATAAAACAAATACTAAGAGCTATGAAGAGTGCCTGCGAGCCATAGCTTTTTTAATACCTGTAACAATTAGTTTATTGTAGATGGGATTTCCTAAATCTGGTACTTAGTGATTCTAATACGCCAACAATCGCATTACTGTTCTCTTAAAAGACTATTGTCAATTATATGAAATCTGGGATGTTTTAGAAAAATATAAATATTTTAAGGCAGACTTTTTTAAAGCTTTAGGCTCCTGATCCACCAACTAGTGGGTTGCTGGAATGCCAGAATTTGGTAGGCTCTTATGTCCAAATCATTATTAATTTGTGTTTCTCATGTTGGACTACTATTTATCAGCTGAGGGTGTGTTCCCCCAGCCATCACCTAATGCAAAACATTCATGTTCCAATATAAAAGCTCATTTACGTATACATGAGCTTTCTCATGGGATTAAAATCTTTAAAAAGTTTTTTATTATATCTATCTATGCAGTTGGCACATGATGAAACTCCAAGTTCTTGAATGCTGCAATAAATTTGTGTACTGCAATCAATATTTTGCAACAAGATCAAATGGAGGTGACCAGTACCCATAGGTGTCAAAAATTCTCTCTGAAAGGGACCTTAGGATGCCATGATGACATTAACCCACTTTGCGTGACAGCATAGTTGAGCATAAACTGATGTAGTGTGAACGCCTGCCATACCTCATCTTGCGTTAGCAGGGTTGTTTATGTGCCATTTGAGTGCACCCTTGTAAGCTCAACAGGTGATAGAGGCCTATGGCATATAAACACCCTCAACTCTAGCCTGTAGGGGTATATTATGTGTTTTATATTAATTTGCATGCATTATTTTTATAACGCCCAAGCTTGGCAGTTCTTTAACTTACCTTTTTGGTATTGTTCATGCCGTACGTTTTAGAATTTTTATTACCTCTTTTTCTGAACAATCAAGGCAACTTTATTCCAGTTAGGTTGCAATATGTCAAATGGCGAGTGAGGTTTTATACCCTCATCTTTTACAGTACCTTGAGACTACAATATGCTTTCCCAAAGCAGTTATTTCATTAAAACCCCTTTGTGCTAACTAGGTTTACCTTATTTTTTAGAGTAACTAACATTATAAAGTTTACTCTTTATACTATTGCATTTACATGTATCATCAAAAAAATTTGATGCCCAAGCACAAATATAAAACCCAAGTTATCCTTTCACAGCTTCTTCTTGCTAGTTTATATATTCTATAGACTAGAAGTGATTTGATTATTTTTTACATATTAGGGGTTTATGGGTTCATTGGCTGATAGTTAGTTTAAACACATTTGCTGAGCATTAGCGATATTGTTGAAAAGTGCTTTAAAAAATAAGTCATAATCAAGGTAGCTCCCTAATATCCTTCCAGATTCTGAAGGTCACACCTCTCAGTTGTTATTCCAATTCTTGAAGTTGGGTCTATTGATATTTACATTGTAATGATTTTATGTGCATAAGATTACCTTGACTTATTTAAGCCCTTATGTGCCTTAGGTTCAGGGGCTTTTCTTGTATATAAACTTTATGGGTTGGAGGTAAATTTACTCTCTCATATAGCTTTCAAAACAATACAACCCCTCGTTTTGACAAATGTATGCAGTTGTTCATTTAATCAAACTATCAATTTGGACACAGCCTGTTTTAATTGATAGTATATTACTGACGAAACAATTCAGATTTATGGGTGAATCATTGAATAGATATCCATTCTTCTATTAACAATTTGATCAACCTGATTATGTAACTCATTTAATACTTTCTGGCTATATATAATGGCGTCTCAAAATCCTGACCAGAATTGGAAGCAGTGCAAAATAGTTTAAAATGTTGGGAATTGAGCTTTTAGGTAAGGACTGATTGTCTTTGTATCTCCACAAGATGGTTTCTAAATATTGCATCTGATGGTGGACATCAGGATGAACAAACAGTTGACGGTAATATTCAGTTTGACAACGCCTCAATTCAGTGCTTAGATGAGATGCAGCCAATAAAAATGCATAAGACTCTAGAAACCCAGGTTGAGCAGCTTTGGCTGGTTTTTTCATCAGGGTGTATAGTTTCATGAAGCAAAGCTTTCACATTCCTGGAAACTTTAAAAAGTTAAATCTAATAGGTTGTGCTGTCAAGGGCGGTGAAGTAAACGTACAGATGCTTTCAATTGCAGTTCACTAATACTAGGGACAGGACTTTCTAAATTGTTGTAGTGGACCCATCTGGGCACAATCATATTCTCATCCATTTTATGAGATTCTTATGGTTAGAATTACAACATTGGGAAAGTATGTCTTCACCTGGTATCTGAAGAAGGTTTGGCAGGAAGTACCATTTTATAATTCCAGACTTTGTTGAATGGTTATATGAAGGTTATATAACTATTAGTTGTTATAGCTATAATGATATTCCTAGCTGTTAATTTTTCTTAAGGACAAATTTTCACTTTGGCAATGAGCTACTAGACATGATGTGTTATAGAATATAATAGATTTATATAAAGTTGAGGATAATGATAATCCTTACTAGGACATGCTCCCATTTTGGAATTTATACCTTCTGATAAGTAAGATCTTTGTTAACCTCTTTAAGGGAGGTTTGTATTTATAGAGAGGATTAGCCAATTCCATTGAGCTAAAGGAGGGAGTTAATATATAAGTGTTCTAGGCTCTTTGTTAAATATGGAATTTAAACATGGATTTACTGGGTGGTAATTTCAATTTGACCAAGTTTTTGCTCTGTTGAAATATACATTAAAACTTTGGATTTTGATGCACAGGTGTTTATTAATAAACTTAAAATACGCTGTAAGAGGACAGCGACCTTGTCAATCCTAAAATGAAAGGGACAATTTGTTTAACAGAAGATATATATATTAAATTTCAACCAAAGCACCAGGTAATACTAGATACTGTCATAGGCTTTAGGCTCACGTAAGGATCCATTTTCACTGAAGTCTGCTTTCAACAAAGTAGAGAAAAAGGTGCCCTATACCATTGGGATTCCGTCAATATATGCTTTTTCCACTAGCGTTTCTATTGGTGCATTTCCAGTATACTAAACTGTACTTGACAATGTTAGACTAGATGAAAGAATTTCTAATTAAAGATTAGGGCAAATCACTAAAACTCAGTGTATTTCCATTTTGGTTGTGACTAACTGACTATAATTGAGACTCTGGCGAATGGTCATAATAAATATAGATCATTGTAGCAAATAATTGTATGCCAGTGCAATGGGACAAATTGAGAATAAAGATAAAGATAGCAAAAGCAGATCTGATCCACTTAGACCAAGAATCAATGTAATTACTAGATCAAGAAATAGAAATTGCACTTGGGGGCTATGGAACTTGATCCACCATATTTGTAAATCTATGACGCAAAGGAAAGAGCACCAAAAGTTATTTAATAAAACTTTGGCTACATCTATAAAAATAAGGGCCATACTTGAGACTTTCTATGACATTGGTTCCTACTTCTAAGTATTAGCAAAGTATAAATATTAGATAAATGTTTCATGAGATGATGGTTGGTCAAACCAGATGCAACATTCCTTACACATGAACAAACATCAGGTAACGGAGATGAGTGGGGGGCAAATAAATATTAAGAGATAAGGGCCAAAAGGCTTAATTGCGAACAGTAACTTTTAACAAACATAGCATGCACACAATAGATTGTGTAACCCTTAGTGGGATCCTTAAGAGTATAGGTGTCAGTTGACATCTTCTCTATAATCTCAAAAGGGACTTTTCAAATAGGTGCTAGTTTGTTAGTTTTACTAAAACCATGATTATCATAGTACCAGACTAGTTCTACGCTGAACTAAGGTAAGGTCCAGAAGTCCTTGATATTGTGGGCTTGAGCCTTAATTTTCTGAACCAGCGCATTGTAATAAACAGAGCTTTGAATCTGAATCAAAGTTTTTGAGATTATCCAGATATTTACTGGGGCTCATACTCTCATTTGACACACAATAATAAAAAAGTGGGGGCAGCACAAGTTAACTCTAATGAAGTAACACACTTGGGGAGTGCCCAGTGGCCGAGTAATATTTGATGCTATATACAAATATGGAGGAAGGCAGAAATAGATAACAACTGGACGCCTTACCAGCGACTAACTTACGCAAAATTCCTACAAATGTACCATTCACTTATTCAATGGTGCCATTGGGTTCAGGGTGATAAAGTGTAGACAATACCCACATATGCCCATTAAATTAATGAGCTTAGAGTTCATATGGAAAGTAAAATTGGTCTTATTACCAGTTAGTAGAAACTGGGGGAATTTGTGCCAGTAAATAATATCTTCCAAAATAATTTGGCGGTGGTCATGTCCCCAAGATCTCTGATTGCTTTTGCCTCCACCCACTTGGCGAGATGATCAATAGCTAATATTATATATTTAAACTGACCAGAAGTATTAGTCAGAGGGCCACACTATAAAGGTAGACTGTATGCCATGTAAAGTTAAGCTTAACTAGTTGATAAGAGGTGCCCTTCCAATATGGTGCTTCCGCTTGACACTCCTGAAAACAGCTGAAAGTCTTGTGAACATCAAACAACATGAAACCCCAATAATAATGGGATAAAAATTGTTTTAGCGATTCTTAAATTTTCCATGCCCAGTTGCCTTGTGGGCCACGATAATTAAGTCAGTCCACTCCATGGGCCTAGAAAATGTAACAGTTTGTTCATCAATGATCTTATAAAAGTTTTCTATCAATAACAAAGTTATCTCTTCTCAGTTTTTGCTGATTTACTTTGAACCTTTTCAGTTTCATTATCATTATGCTAGGTTAAAAATTTTGTCAAACATTTTATCTTCCTTATCAGTTTGCAAAGCTATCATCAGCATCTGAGAAAGTCCATTTGCATTTTAGTGCTTGGTCCAAGGACGATGCTTAATTTCCAAATCATACACTTGTAACTTCAATGCCCAGTGGGCAGTCGCCCTTTCAGCTCTATCAAGTTCTTAAGCAAGTATAGAAATTCATGATCCATTACCACCATAAAGTGTACCCAATGGATGCAAACGCAAAAGGTTTACAAGCATAGAGACAGCTAAACATTCTTTGCAATTACCGTGTAGTTTTATTAATGCACATCCAAATTTTGACTACTATAAGCCACCAGATGGTCTACCCTTTCAGAAGTGAGTTGGGATAACACCGCCCCTATGGTGTTACGCAAGGCGTCCATTTGAATAATTAACTTTTTTTAGAGTTTGGGTACTTCAAAATTGGTGCTTAGGTGAGACATAGCCTTAATCGATTGAAGGCTAATTGACAATTCGCCGTCCATCTGAATGTACTCCAGTCTTAATAAAGTGATATACGGAACACTTGTTTTACTAAAATTCTTCAAAAATTGGCAGTCAAAGCCACCATCCCTAGAAATATTTGAATATTTTGTTTACTGCTCATCCAGGACATTTTTTGAAAGCTTCAACTTTAGTAGACTGAGGCCATAAGCCTTGTTTGATAATTACAAACCCCATATACCAAATTTCTCCTGAAAGAAATCACACTTCTGTGGTTTTAACTTTCAGTTCATCTTTGGTTAACTGGCGGAACACCTCTTCTAATTGTTTCAGATGCTCTGTAAAAATTGTAAAATTTATATATCACTCAACATACAATTACACAGGAAATTTTTAAATCTTATAAAGTGGTATCTATAGCACGCTGGAACATAGTGGGGCGTTGCAAAGATCTTGCAGCATCCTTGTGGGTTGGTATAGACTCTGAGAAGTAATAGTCGCGAAAATCTCTTGTTCCTCTTTAGGAAGCTTCAATATGCCAATATCCAGAGATTAAACCATAATTGAGAAATATTGTGCGCCTTACAAGTGATCTAATGTATATCAGTGTGGGGTAGTAGATAGAATCTTTTTTTGTGATTGAATCAGCTTTCCATTAGTCTATTACTACTTTATTTTATCCATCCTTCTTTTTATAACCAAAATGGGGGTGGCCCAAGGGCTCTTGGAGGGCACCAACATCCCTTTGTTGTACCAGTTGGTTAATTTCATGATTAACAACTATATCTGCCACATTAGAGCACCTGATAGGATGGAGGCGAATTAGCGAATGATTCCTCATGTCAATTTGCTGTAACACATCGTAGGCACATCCCAAATTTTAATCATTTTAGCTAAAACTGTACTTTACTTATCAAATAAAGCTAAATATTGATCTAATCCTCTTTGGTTGATCCATAAAGCTGCTCCATAGGTACCAGGGAACATACCATTTGACATTTGTTGCATATAAGCCCTAGTTCATCTAGAATTTCGAGAATCATGGATGTTGGATACTTCTTTCATGGGTAAGACTTAAAAGAAAGCAACAGTCTGATGTTGCTTTGTTTTTACAGCGTATGGATACAGGTTAGCTAACAACACCTTGATTTCGCCATGTTCTAGAAGAATAATTCCAGTCACAGCAAAAGGTTTCAAGTGTGAACGCCCAACAGATTATCTATTTCACCATATAAGCCTTGAAATACAGTAATTTGGATTCAGTTCATACAATAACCTGGTGACCCAATAGAATGGTAATGTTCAGATTATCTCACATTGGGAAATCTTTAGATTAAACTAATTAATTAGGTAATTGTCAATTAAAGGTTTGAAGCTTCTGATATTCTATTGGCACTATAAGATTCTTATATACAGAGGCTACTAACCCCTTGTTTCCAATCAACTGGGACCTTATCCTTCTAGTTAAGAATAATGGGAAGGGTTTTTCTAACAACTCCAGTGTATTTAATTTATAATCAGCCTTTACTCCATACTTTCGCATAAAGGAGGTCTCAATTATGAAATAAAATTTTTATTCAGGAAAACAATAGAAGGAGTGGAGATCACTGAAGAGCTAAAACGCAGTGGTAGCACAATATATGCGCCTTTTGAGAGTGGTGTTTTGAGGAACAGTAGTACCATCATTTTTTAATGATCTATGTCTGGAGCAATACCCAGTTTCTTCACCAAACGGTTAGACACTATATTAATCGGTGCTCCACTATCTACAATGGCTTGCATCATGATCTTGTTTACCATAATATCAATATATATGCACTCTAAAAATAAACTTCAGTAGGGTTTATTGTGAGGAAATTCAAGATGTCCGCTTGCTCTAAAACATTATAAGTTCATCACAGAATAAGGGGACTAAAGGGCGCGCAAAGCTTCAACAGTCACAGCCCCCTGGACCCAATTAACTTATGGGCCTCAAGAGAAGGGACAGGAAGCTGAAAGGTTCTAACTGTTGCATGTAAGGCCTCAATATTACTTCTTTTTCGCTTCAACTTTGGTGTGTTCATGAAAATAATTGCCACCACCACTCTATCTCCTACGGTCACCTGAAATGCTGAAGGGGAGCAGCGTCGTTGTTTGTTCAGCTCACAGAAGTAGGTTTCAAGTGTTTCTTACCTAGGATCTTGTTAGAGGAGGCGGAGATAGAAAATATTAATTTTGCTCCGCCCTGTCTTTTTCCAAATCTTCCTTGTCTGTAGAGCTTATAGGATGAACTGAGGATTAGGAACCCAGTTTAGGGCAACAATTAGCTTAGTGCCCCAATTTTTACATGAGTAATAAGTAATCCGACTACTATTGGGTCTTTTGACACGAGGGCCATATAGAGGAGGTAAATCTTCATTTTGGGGAGGGGGCTCAAAGCTGTTGTACATGAGGTTCAAAAAGTGTTATTGGGTGTCTTAAAAGTAATGGCGCATCGCATTTAATTTACATATGTGTGATATTCTTATTATCATTTAAAACAGAAATCATAACTCTATAAAATTCTTGTAAAGGGACACAAACATGACAGGGATGATCTATTTGTCAAAATTGTTTAAAATATTAACAGTTAAATAACGTTTGAGCTTCCAAATAAAATTGCTCATTGAAGTCTTGCACTGTCTTGTTTTTATTGAAACAGATGTCAGAAAACTCTGTTTTGTGTAGTCATCCACTTATCCCCGCTAATCTTTGATTAGAAATTCTTTAGAATTAAGGTAGTTGACGCCAAACTTCTGTAGTTTAGGCATTATCAACCCTTGGCTTTCTGTCTCCTACAAATTCATGAATGCAGTTAACTTAGCTTTTTCCAGTGCTTCATCCATACTAATTTCAAAGAGGCTGATAAAGCTGTATACATATGCATGATCATCAAATTTTGGCAAATTAATAGGCTTAATGTGCAGTCAAAGCTCATAAAAACAGGGACGAAGACCCTGTGTATTTACCAAATAGTTTCGTACAACCATAAAGAAGAAGTGACTTGGCCATAAGCGGGTTGGACCAGCTCTTGGGGAGGACGACACAGTTACATGAGCAAAGTAGTGGCCATCCGCTGCTCTTGGGGTAATGGAGTTTCACAATTAATATATTCAATATGCTCCACTGAAGCAGTCATCAAAAAATCCATGAAAACTAACTCTCTAAGCCCAGAATCAGAGGTAAGAAAGTTATGAACCTCCCTCATAAATCAGTACCTCCTCATAATCACCTTTGGGTTCCGTTGAAATTGTATCTTTATCATTGATGAATAAATCCACATATGGCCCACTAGGACCCTCCTGGTGACACTTACAAAGGCCACTGTTACTTTTAATTTTAAACTGATCCATCATACTGGAAAGTTGTTGACGTTCTTCCAGGATCACGTTCTCAACATGCTTGATCTTCTTGATCAGCAGCTAAGAGATTCACTTTCCAATTCAAATTCTTTGTTCCTAAGTCGCGCATCTTCTAGCCCTGAGTTCTCAGGTCTAGCCATAAGGATTCAATGATATGGTACAGATCAGTATGAGGGCATAGAGTTCTATCCATATCCATATCCATATCTAGAGCGTCAATGTGGTGATGATAAGCACTTCCATCTGTTTCAATTTCTTTTGCAAACTATTCTTTCTCTTGTAATATGCCTAAAACCTGACTACATGGCTGCTTAAATCATTTTGAGTTTAACACTTTGCATCAGTGATACTCTGCAGAGCTTGATTATTAGCCTTTTCAGCCTCAGTATGTTGCTCCAACTTTGCTTTAATATAATCATCTAACTGAAAACAATGGTGTGTAATATCTGTAACCCATTGGGGGATAACCCACGATTATTCAGAAGATCATTAATAATGCCCAACAAGTCAGCATTAAGTTGGGTAGTAAGCCTTACCAGACGCTGATGGACTGCTTGAGGATACTACCTTTTAGTCATTATGACGGTCCAAAGGTCATAAAAAGCCTTTTTCAAGCGCCTCAGTTGGCGAGAATCAACCCTTTGTTGGGCCTCCATGAACATAACAGATCCTCTAATATCGTGTGCTGTGAGGTATAATTTGGTGTTTTTTCAGATTAAGGGGAGCACGTATCTAGCTATAACATCTACCTGTTATCCTAAGTGAGTCTTCTAATCACTTTTCTTATGCTTAACTAGAATAATCTACTATAGCTGTCATAAAAGGATTCTTGATGCTTATAATTTAAAAACATAGCCAGTTGGCGCTTGTTCACATCGTTAGTAGCCAGATGGCAGCCACAAAGCTGCCATTCAAGATACTTCCTGTACTTGAGTCAGGAAACATTTGCTACCCGAACCAACGCTTGATATTCAACCATACCAGAAGGGGGAATATCTGCCATAGGTTCCATCCCTTCACTTTTAGAAACGCTCACTTGGAAATGGTCAATAACCAGATTGCCTTTTTCCATGGGCTCGTACAAATACTTTTCCCCAAGGCAAATGTAGAAACGGTTTTCCTCCAGATTTATACTTGAAAAATAGTTTTATGAACAAATTGCACCCATTTAGTGAGCACCACAGTGTTAAAATCATTGCTTGGGCGCCAAATTATGGTGCATAGGTAAACAATAATAAACTTGCAAGACACTGTAAAAGGACAGCGACCTTATCTGCCCTAACAAATAAAGGAATAGCTTGTTTGACACAAGAGATATTTATTTCAAAATTTCAATAGAAGCACTGGGTAATATCAAATACTGACACAGGCTTTGGGCTCACGGAAGGGGTCCATTTTCACTGAAGTCTGCTTTAAACAACGTATAGAAAGAGGGCCCTATATCATTGGAATTCTGCCAAGGTATGCTTTTTCCACTAGCATGTCTATTGGTGCATATCCTGTATACTAAGCTGCACTCAACAATGGTAGACTAGAGGAGTAATTACCTGATTGAGCATTATGGAGCGAATTTCTAGAGCCTGTGTAATTCCAATTTTAGTTGTGACCAACTGACTACAATTAAGACTCTGACGAATGGCCATAATATATATAGATCTTCATGACAAACATTTTATTCCAGTGCTAGGGGACAAATTGAGGATAAGGATATATGTAGTGAAAGCAGATCTAATCCACTGAGGCCTAAAACCAATGTAAGTACTAGAACAAGGATATAAATTGCACTAGGAGCTATGGGACTCTATCCACCATATTTGTAAATAGCGGTATCAAGGAAAGAGCACCAGCTATCTAATACAACTTTGACAACTTTTTATGAAAATGAAGCCCACTCTTAAGATTTCCTATGAAATCAAATCCTATTTTCAAGTACTAGTGAAGGATAAATACATGATAATTATTTCATGTGCTGCTTTTCTTTCTGCTCAACATCACTTTTGTGCGAATTTTATTAAAAGCATCCGTTACTTTTCCATCGCCACCTACAGCATTTTAGTTTTCCATTTATGTCAGCGGATCTGCCTCCTGCTTCCCCAGCGTGGGGCAGCGGCGCTCCACCTGCTAGCGTTTTCTTCCCAGCAGGCAAACGTGTACGGATGGGCTCATTCAGCCCACCTAATGCATCAGGCTGATTTGTCCCTCTAAGGGACTTATTACACTTAACACGAGTCCACCCAACCCACCCCCACCCACTTGCCCTACCCCAATCCAATATTCTCTTTTGCCTCTGAGTCAAATTCAGGTGTCTCTTCCCATATTCTGACAAAGAAAAAATTGAGCTGGCAAAGACCACGTTTTCACCAGCTGTATTTATTGACTTCCGCCCTTATAAGGGCTATTTTGATATTGGTTTTCCCACTGAAGAGGACGCAGCTGCTGCTGCAACTACGCCTTAATATTTAAAAACACACCTATTACAACAACCTGTACACGCCTCCCCAGTGACACCACAATGGTGGTGACCTTTGCAAACCTTCCTTCGCACCTTCCCACATAAACACTCTATGAAGAATTGATGATGGGGCTGTCCAAATATGGTACAAACCCCATCCTCCACTTCCTGGTCCCAGCGGAGCTGAGCGGTTAGCGGCACCATGGGCAATGGCCACCATTACCCCCCACCAGCCAACCATAGCCCAGCACATCCCACCACGTGCCCATATCACATCTGCACCAGAGCACTTTTTTGGGCTCATATTGACAATGGCCGCACCATTTGCCCCCTCTTCCATGAGTTGGATCATTCCAAAAAAACTGTAGCTACAATTCAGAAAATGTGGAATCGGCCAAGCCCACACATGAGGCCACACAAACAGCATTTGAGTGGGGATTTTGGCTGCCCCCACCTCCTCCAGCTGAACGCTCAAAATCAGCAAAACCTTTGCTACCAAATCCCAAGATGTCTTAATTTCTCACAATATACCCAATCAGGAGCAGGTTTGGACCCAAATTCAATCCAACCAATTTCACACCCCAAAACTTACCCAACCAAAACCAAGTCCCTCCGAATCAATCATGCTCAACCAAAATCCCTGGGACTTATTGGATGAAATAACTGAATCTGGGGGAATTGTCCCACCTCCCTACTTTCCAATTGATTTGGAACTGTATCTACCTTCAGATTTCGATGCCCCATTCTACCCAATAAATATGTCCCCAAATCCACCGCTACCCCATTCTTGAGTGACCATCAACTTGCTGAGGCCGCAGTGGCCTCTCCTGATAGCTGTCATCTCCGTGAAGCCGTGACACTCTCTATCACTGAATTTAATGAAGGGCTACATTTAATCGATTTCCCTGCTGATTTCCCTGAGGTTGTAAAAGTGGAAATTGAACGTTTAAGGGAAACTGCCACTCTGCTATCAAGCAAGTTGTTTCACTGGCAAAATTTTCCCCCACCACACGTATCTCCAGAGCCAATATCACAAAATTTTCCCAGCTTCCCGATGCATGCATACAAGCTGAACACCATGTTGCTGAATTCCTGGAGGCTATGCTTCAGGCCCAGATTGTTACCAGAGAACTTAACAATTATTTATTTTTCCTTGATCCACATCCCGCAGATGCCCCAACCCCCTTTCTCTCAGCTTTGATCCGCCTCTTCAATCATGAAGATGAAATTGATAATCCGCCTGATCCCCCCTCCCCTCCCCCTCCGCCATGGTGGGATAAGCGGTTCACAACTGCTACACCTGGTAGGTTAATTTTCCTTTTTGTTTTGGTGTCTCGCCACTCATTTAGGGCGTTTTTTTTTGTTTTTTGGTTGTTATTTTTTGTATTGGTAATGTCCATCCCCTGGTTGGCTTGCCTCAGTCAAATAAAATAAAATTAAAATTAAATATTGCATGTGCTGATGGCTGGTCACTCCAGCTGCAACAAGCTCATTAGTGACTCAGCCTATTTTTAAACTTATTCAATCATCATCTACCCCAACAGTCTCCGCTTGTGTTAAATGTCTGATAAGGCTGTATCAGACAAGGTTTATTTATACTTTTGCAAAATATCATATAGGGCTTTTAAACCTTATTTGCTTAGATTATCTTAGTAATCATACTCAACTAAAATTAAATGGTTTTAGATGGAAGGTCTCTCTTAGCTATCCATTTAAAGTAAAATCTATAGTGAGATCACAATAAGTAACTGGAAAGGGAAGGCTTAAAAAAGCAATTACCAAGCCAAGTCTTTTGGAAGAGATATCCTACCTATGTAACTGATAGTATATTTGCTAAATTAATACAAAAAGTTTAGATTATTAAATAGTATATATTATACTGCCTTGAAATTTATATCTGGCTTCAAAAAGTTTTATCTTAACCTCAAAGTAATAATTACAATAAGATTATTTCATGGAAAGTTCTTGGCTTTTGATATGATATATAAATTTTTTGAAAAACTAAGTCAATGTTACACATGTACATCCTGAATTTATGTTACATCACTATATATTTACCTTAAGTTCTCACCTACTATATCAACTTTAGCTAAGTCTCAAAAAAATAATGGACCTAAAAAACAGATTGGACTTTCAAGACTTCATTTTTCAAAACTAATAATCTATATTCCAGAAAATTAGAGCTCTGCAAGACTACTGGGGCTCATCCATTTGGCGACTTATGTAAGGAGAGTGTCTGTAACTCTCCCATTCCCAGAAAGGTGGTGCAAGGTGCACAGCCACCGCTAGGGAACTTGTGATTAGTAAAATGGTGAGCAGTGCACCGCGGAGGATGCAGAGCAAAAGGGACTTGGCAAGGGTGTACAGCTCAGTATACAGTAAGAGATAACTTATTAATAACAAAACTTAGTTGGACCCCAATGGGTTGTCCACACCCAAGTGAAGATCGATGCAGGAGTGCTTGGTGCTTTGGTCTTAGGGGACTAGGGCGTCCCAGAGGAGCATTATATATGGGAAATAATATAAGAAAATATGATGACCAACACTGTTAGAGACCTTCTTGAGGAGGTCCGTGAACAGGTCTGCCCAAGGAACCATATTAAAAAATGTAAACTAACAGGGATTTCTTAATAGGAGATTAACCAACAAAGGAAGTTTGGTCTTGAGAAAACATACTTAAGCAATTGGGGGAATTGTTAATTGGTGGAAGTGGTGCTAAGCCCAAGTGCAATAATAGGTGCACGCTTCCATCAGCCAGAGTACTATATCTCAAGATTGACCAAAATCTTGTTATTGATTGTAGGCATGGCTGACCCAATTTAGAAATTTCAAAAAATCAAACAAAAATTTAAGTTCCTGTTTGCTGAGCGACCAAACTGAACCGTCGCTAATAAGAATATAACTAGTGCATTTTAACACCTTTGTTATAACATAGGGCTGAGCATCATGCACATTTCCTGGACTAACTTGGGCATATCTTGCCTGAGCCCAGCGCTGCTTCAGGATATGTTTGTGGTCAAGAATGCCTGCTAACTTAGCCTTTTTGACCTCCTAGCGACTATCTTTATCTTAACAGTTAGTACCCTCAAATTATGACATCAGGCCATGACATTACCCTCTCATTTTTTTGAGGCTCCACCCCTCAAGGGGCTTTCGCCAAGGAAAATTTCTTGTGGGCTAGGGCCAACTTCATAACGGCAATGGTTTTCTGAGACTTGGGTCCTGCAGCCTCAGGGAACCGCTCAGTGAAAACTTTTATTAGATCCTGGGCATGAGTGCAGTCATGTGCTGGTACCCAAATGTTTCCCATTGCATCAAATCCCTTCCAGGATACTAGGTACTCAAGCCTTCTTATGACTCTTCGTGAGGCTACAATCTCCTCCACTTCCCACTCCGGCTCCCCATCCACTTTATAAGCCTCTGGAGTCTCTGGTGGGGGGATTTCAAACAACTTAAGCTTACCTTAGTGGAAGATTGAAAAGATCCAGAATGAAGGGGGAGATTCATCTGGTATGCAGCTTGGCCTACCTTTCTAAACGAGTTTAGGCCAATCCTCTCTGGTCCTAGTATTTTGCATAATTGCTTGATGGGGAAGTTTTTAGCATCCAGCTTCACGATATTACCTTCCTTATATGCAGGACCTACCTGTCTCTTCCCGTCCACATTCTCCTTATAAGCTTTCATAGCTGCTTCCAAGTTTGTTCTCAAACTGTTGTAATTTCTTGATCATTATTGTAAGGTCCACCACAGCTTTCACCTTAGATCCACAACTGGGCTTCATATTGTAGGTGGGTTTTAAGCCAAATTAGGCAAAGAAGGGGGAACAACCGACGGATGCATGTTGGGCGTTGGTATAGTTGAATTGGGCCATGGGGAGATTGAAAACCCAATCTGAATGGTCCACGGATGTGTAACACCTCAATAGCTGCTCCATTCACTGGTTCACTTGTTCAGTCTGCCCATCTGATTATGGGTGATAGACATTTGAATGGCAGGGACAGATCTGAAGAGACTTACACAACTCTTTCCAAAAAACAAAAGTAAACTGGGGCCCCCAATCACTAATTATCTCTTGGGCAACCCCGTGAAGAGCAAACACATGGGATACGAAAAGCCTAGACATCTCTGCTGTGGTAACTTCGGTTCTGCAAGGGATAAAGTGGGAGAACTTCGTAAAATGGTCCACCACTACAATGATGGCGTCTTAACCATCAGATGCAGTTAAATCCCCAATAAAATCCACTGATACAGAAGTCCAAGGCCCTTAAACCTTTTGAACTGGTCGCAGCAACCCTGCGAGGGGATGGCAATTTGACTTCATTTGTTTTGCAGACCAGGTGCTCCTTACAATACCTGGCAACCTTTATGGCTAATCCCTTCCAATTATAAGTGCGCAAGATTAGCTATAGAATCTTCACCTTCCCAGGTTGGCCAGCAGTGATACCATAATGATGGTCCCAGTTGATTTTCAGGCGAAGTGGTCCAGCAGGAACCCATAGGCGCCCCTGAAACCACGCCATCTTATCCTTCACTAGGTAACCCCTGGTAATATCCTCCTGATTCAACTCGCTCTTGGCGAGAACTGTATTATACTTGGATGACAAAGGCTGTGAAAGGACTACCTTTCTAAAAAAATACTATATTACTCCACATTTTCAAAAGGAGCAAGAGCTGGCCCGTTGGCCAAGGGAGAGGAAAGCTATGACACAATCTTACCCAGCGAAATCATCAAGTGTGTACTAATAATCTCTACCTCATTAGTATCGGGAGCCAGTACAGGGTTTTGGCTCATAAAAGCCAAACCATTCTCCTTGCCCTTTGTAAACTCATAGAAAACGAAAATTGGGACAGGGTCTCATGGAAGAAGGTTTGCCATGGGGTCAAGACATGAGATGCGCGGTAGTATAACAAGGTATGGTGATCTTTATGTACACAGAAAGGTTGGCAAGAGCCATGCAGGTGATGACGCCAATCTGTCAGCGCCTCCACCACTGCTAATAACTCTTTGTCATATAGGGCGTAGTTTAACTCAGGCAGAGACATCTTTCTGAGAAAATATCCCATCAGATGCTCTATTCCATCTTCACCTACTTGTAAAAAGGCGGCCACTATGGCGAAGTTGGAGGCATCAGTAGCCACAATGAACTCTTTTTATGGATCTACATGGAGAAGGATGGATGTGGATAACAGGGTGCACTTTACAGCTTGTAAGGCATCCTGAAAAATGGGAAACCACAGGAGCATTTTAGCTTCACTTGCCATATACAGGGGCGCCAAACCTCAGAAAGATTTGGCATAAATTTTTAAGCAACGTAAACGTCCCCAAAAAATCCTCAATTCCTTGACCAAATTTGGGGTAACCAATCATGAATCTCTTTCTCCTTGTTGGGAGTTAACATGTGGTCTTATCAAATATGACGTTGCCAGGAAGGTGACCTGGGACTTGAAAAAATCACATTTACTGATCTTTGGCGTAAGGCTGGCTGCCTTTAACTGCTCCCATCGCTTGCCAAAGGTGTACTGCATGAGACTCCTGATCAGGGGAAAACACCAGAAACTCATCCATGTAGGCTACCACGCATACCCCCAGAAGGTCCCCCAAAGCCGCATCAATACGCTTTGAAAGATAGCAGGGGCATCTTTAAGCCAAATTGGCATAACCCGAAATTGAAAAATTTCCCATTCTGGTATGGAATGCAGTTAACCACTTGAGCCCTTCTTTATCTGGATCTAATTAAACGCGTTTAAACAAACTAGTTTGAAGAAGTCTTTATCCTTCTCCACATAGCGTGCAATCTGTGAGTCCAGTGGGATGGGATGCAAGTCTGGTACTGTGACATTGTTGAGATAACCATAATCTATGCATGGGCGTAAGGTACCATTGGCCTTCTCCAAAAAGAGAAGTGGAGAGCATACTAGGGAGGTACGCTGAAATAACGCGCCTTTAGCTAACTTCTTCATAACCCACACTTCTAAGGCTGCTTCCTTCCATACAGTCAAAGGGTACATGGGAGAAGATATATGCACTGGATTAGCGGAGATCTTAAACTTTCAATTAAACTTTTAAATGAGCTGGTAATACATTGGTTGAAGCAAAATCAAACAGATATTCCAACCCCTCCAAACAAGAAGGTAAGGGTAACTCCAGAAAGAGCTTCTGCAATGGAGCAAGACTGAAAAACTCTCTCTCTGCTCGGCATAACTTTCTGAGCAAATTAATTTGGTAAATTAAAAGTAAACACTTATTCGCACACTGAAGTCTTGCTCCAATGTTGTTATATCCCCTGCCAACTGTCCCAGCATGGGGCAGCGGTGAAACTCCCCCTCCATTTTCCATCCGACGGGAAAACGCGCTCAGACTGGCTCGCCCAGTCATTCCAAACCCTTGGGATGATTTGTTCCTCCCAAGGATCTCGATGCCCATCTTGCCTGAACCCAAGCGGTGTCCACCTGCCCCTTAGTGCTCCCCCAGAGCAACATGCATTTTGGCCTTAGGTTTGAATATGGGAAATTCTTCCCCTACGATGACCAAGCCATTATCAAAATGGCTCAGGCAGTGATGACACCAGCCTGTTTTATTGACTTCCGCCCCTATAAGGGGTACTTTGATCTTGGCTTCCCCTGTGAAGCTGATTCAGCCACTGTGGCAATGGTGCCACTAATATAATAATATTCCACTTTCAACAACTTGGACCTGGCTCCCAATGGATACCACCTTGGTGGTCCAGTTTGCTAGTGTTGAGTTGTTGACTGAATCTAATTGTCAGATATTAGATAGGGACATAATAATGTTAACAAGCTTAATTTATTAGAAATCATATTGATTATCAGTGATATAGATCAGGAATATTTTAAGTTTATGTATAGCTTAAGATTTGTGGCCTAGCAAAACCCACTTAATAATATTTGACTATGATGACATGGGCTTGGGGGTTTTGTTGGTTTAGTTGGACCTATAATAATTGCTGACTAAATAACTTGGGCACGTGGGCTTTGTTGGTCTATGTCAAAATTAGTTTTTAATGTTGATCAAGTTTTTGATCGAATTATTTACTAATTAGTGGTATGAATCGCCTTGGTATGTGATGCCAATTGCTTGAGATGAGTATCAGTTCAGCTATTTACAGACGCGTTAGAAATGCTGTCTTGAATATATTTCTGAGTTTGAGACCAACTCTGAGACAATTGGGATGTTTTGAGTTGAATGGATTGTAGACCCTCAAATAAACTCGTTACTTTCTCTGGCCAAGTGCCATTGAAATTGAGGTGTCATGGGTAAGATGTGGTGAACATCAAACCCTATAAATTATCCCAAGTTATTACTAATAAAAAAACAACAAATATTCCTAAAGTTCTATAATCTAATTTATAAGCCTTCATATTAATACTTTATGTTGTGTTACGTCGAGGATTTACTTAGGATCAAGAAGACCAGGGCAGCATGCCATCGTTTAAGTAATGACAGGATAATACAACTTCAAGTAGAATTACTAAGGAGTTATATCTTAATTATAGTCATCATCTGGTCTGTTGTCTTCATACAATAGAAGCTCAAAACTCCATCTTACCTTATAAGAAGAACCAGTCACTATCAATATACCAAAGATTCAACAAGTGGCGCTCATGGTTGGGAATGCAGATGGTGACCGCGGCGAGTATGGGAGTAGTACAATCAATTATTTAGAACTATTACTGGACCTAATGGGAATACAGAAATGACTGTGTCTCAAATTAATTTGAACAATGTACCTATCATTACTTACCCTGATGAGCCCATTTCACATGAAGAACTTGAACAACTTGAGCATCAGTTGTTAAGAGAATACCAAATGGGACAAGGGCCTGCGGACAACAGCAGTAATCCTTTCTATTGTCAACGACAGCAAGATGTGCTGTGGATGAGATATCTAGCTCATCATCAATTGAGTGTAGCTCAAGTCAGAAAGAATTTAATTGGGATAGAGAATATTGCTTAATATCTAATTGAATTTGTACATCCCACCTCTAGAAATTCCCAGATGACAATTGCTCGCCATCATGCAGCCATTTCTGAGTTGGTTAACTTCTCACAAAACTCCATCCAGGCGGCCCAAATTTTAAAATGAGCGTTTAGAGGCAACTTTGCTGAAATCTATTCTAGCTTGAAAGTGAATTATAATATAGCTACTTGGGCTAATGACAGAGTGGCAGAATTAGCACAAGAGCTAAACGATAGATTACATCATATCTTTGGCAATTTCTAAAAGAAAGAGGATATACCAAAACTTGAGTCAACAACATCACACAAACTTCAAATTAATGCTTCAGAGTTCATGAGGCTTAATCACAAAGCTCAAGAGGCACATTTAAATACTAATGATGAAGTTCATAATCAGTATCAATGACTGTGTGGCCAAATTTCGCAGATGAAGGATGAGTATTCTGAGAAAATCAATTATTGTCAATCACAATTTGAAGGCCAACGGGCAGAAAATGGAAAAATTCAAGATTCTATTGATTGTCTCAATCGTCAGATTAATAATATTAATGAGGAGGTCACCAATATTAATGAGTTGAATAATCTTCTGCATGGAGAAGTGAATCATTGTAAGAAGACAATTAAGGAAAAAGACCAAGTGATTTCCAATTTTCAATTGCAAACCACCACTTTGAATGAGGAAATAGTGAAGTTAAGGTTAAAGATTCAAATTGTGTTAACTGGGAGAATGAAATTAATGAGCAGATCCGAAACTTGGATGATGGGCTTTGCCAATGTGCCACAAACCATTCAACTGGAAATGCTTCTGAATACAATGAAGATGAAGCTTCAGAAGTAGTCACTGAAGTAGATGCTGTACCACATCAGCATATGCCCAGTAAAATGGTTGCTTTGGCTAACCCAAGTTCCTCCAGCCGTGATTCAGTTCCTCAACGCCCTAATGCATCTGGCCTGAGTCATCAAAGAAGCAATTCTGATAACTCAGGGTGGGAAAGCGATAATTAAAAGTCAGCGAACCTGCCTATATTTGACAAAAATGGAAGTATAACCACCTTTATCAAACGTTTCAAGTAGCTATGTATGAGGTCAGTGATTGCAATTGAGCAGCTAATATGATTAACTGCTTGGACCAGTGAATCATTGAGTTATTTATGCCCCATATCAATGAAATCCAACTTACACTGAAGTCAAAGAGGCTGTGCTTTATGAATTCGAAGATCCAGAATGAATGTCAACAAGAAAATCTAAATTTATGAATATTCGATTTAAAAAAGATGAATCCATTGTTGAATTCATGGATCAATTCTATCATGAAGTGCAAGTGCTCTTAGGCGCTAAGGCTATGGTTGACTTTGACGCTAATATTGCATTAGAACATGCGGTACAACCTTACCAAAATTTATCAAATGTTTTAATGCCTGCCTTCATACAAAATCTTACAACATCTGAACTAGTTGACTATCTTTGCAGGTGTTCACAGAATTACAGTCCTCCAAATACTGGGTACAAATCAGGACCTGCCTCTGTGGGGAAACTTATTGAAGTCAATAAGAAGATTGAAATTGATTCACCTGTGAAAACTGAACAGAACTCAGATAGTAAGCCTACACGCTCAATAAATGATATTACCTGCTATAAATGCAACCGCAAAGGGCACTTTGCCTCTTTTTTTTTTAGTACTAGATGGTAGGGCACTTTGCCTCTTGATGCCATCAATGCAACGTCAATGTGGTCCTTCCTGATAAAGTACAGGAGAAGGGAAAAGAGCAAGCACAATAGATGTGGGATGCTCTATTGTGCCAGAAAAACTAGTCCCACCTAATTGACAAGAAAACGCAGGCCACAGGGCCTTGCTTAATGATGAAACAAATTCTATTATAGTACCTAATGAAGGTTCTACAAATGTACATGCAGTAACCCAATCTCAGAGTAAGGTTGTCGTGCCTGAGGCCTCTGAAGTAGTAGCTAAACCGTATGTACAACAAATAATTGAAAATATTCCAGCAGAAGGTCTGAGCAATGCATCCAATACTCCAAGTCTGAATGGGGTCAATATAGCAATGCCAATTGACAAATTCATCCATGAATGTCCTATCATTGGAAATACTCTGAATAACACTCTTAATTCTCTGGATTCTTCACATATTCACTTAGTAAATTCTATATATCCTACTACTCTGAGTGCACTTACATGGATATTCTGATCAATAAGGTTAAAGTTGTTGCTATTTTTGATAGCAGAGCACCTATAAACATTGTTTCCATGAAGTTGGTGAAGAAACTGAAAATTGCGCCAGACATTGACCATCATAAGGAGTATGGAACCGCGGGTCTCAACAGTACTAAGAGTGAAGGAGCTTATAGCGCCTTTCCACTGTGATTCGGATCTTTAGTAGTAGTAGCACCCACAATAGTGCTTCCAAACACCAATTATGACATCTTAATTGGAACGAGTTTTTTAAGGACCTATGGAATTTCATGCAATTTTAAAGAAAATGTCTTAAAAATATTAGGTCAATCACTTCTGATTTATTACTTTTGTGACAATATGAAGCCCAGGAGCTGTTGTCAAAACTTTATTAATATATCTTATGCCAATGGGAATAATACCAATAGGATATATTCAGCGAGGAAATTGAAGTCATTCCATGCCAAATGCTATAAGAAAAATTGAGAAATACCCCTACGTGTGAATAAGGATGCGAGTATAGCTCCAGGCTATCAACTAGTTATGTAGACTGGGACCACGCTGGATATTCCAGAAGGACTATATGGTAAGGTTATGTCCCCATGGCATCGCTCTCATATGGAACCTTGCATAGCGCCTGGGATACTTATTCTAGGGCATGGTGAAATTGATGTCCTATTAGCCAATCTAACAAAATGAACTATTAAGGTCAATAAATATCAAGTGGTTGCATTCATGCATCTGTTACCAAAGGACGAATTAAAATAAGCTATCAAATTTGGTGATTTATTTAAGCTAGGCTTACCAAACGAAACCCTTGGGGCACATACTGTGATCCCTTGAGAATCGTTTACTGGATTATCAGAACAACAGAAGGATGAAGCAATAGAGTTGTTTGAACAATATACCAAAGTTTTCTCCAAAGATTATCAAGATCTAGGTTGTGCAAAAGGAGTCCATCATTTTGTTGACACTGGGGACCATGCACCTATTAGATTGAGCCCAATTTGGCGCCCTAGGGCTAGCAACAAATAGTTGGTGAAGAGTTAGAAAAAATGCTAAAAAGCGGAATGATAGTGCTATCCAAAAGCCCGTGGTCCAGTCCAGTTTTAATTGTAAAGAAAAAAGATGGCAGCATTCAAGTCATGATTGATTACCAATGCCTAAATGCTATCACAAAAAAGGATTCCTATCCGTTGCCTAGAATTGATGATGCTTTGGATCATCTGGGAGGAGCGAAATACTTACTGCAATGGACCTTATCTCCAGATATTGGCAAATTGAATTGCCTAAGGAGGAACAGGAGAAGTGTGCAATGATTGCTACTCAAGGACTATTTCAACCAACGCGCATGCCACAGGGGCTGTACAATGCGCCAGCAACTTTTCAACGAGCAATGGATACAATCTTAGGGTATCTTAAATTATCCTGTGTATTGGTTTACTTGGATGATATCAATGTCTTCTCACGAACATTTTCTGAACATTTGGAGCACCTTGAACAAGTGTTCAAATGACTATTGAAGGCTAATCTGAAGATAAAACCTAGAAAATGTAGGTTCTTTAAAGAACAATTGGAATACCTCAGGTTCGTTATTAATGCCAAGGGCTTGCGGCCTCAACCTCAAAAGGTGGAGGCGATTAACAAGATGAAAGCTCCAATGAGTTTGAGGGATGCTCAAGTGTTCTTAGGCATGGTAGGGTATTATCAAAGATCTGTAGAAGGGTTTGCGAGGATTGCTGAGCCCCTATTCCATTTGCTGCAAGGAGGAGTTCGTTTTTGCTGGGCAGATGAGTACTAACAGGCCTTTGAGCTTTAGAAACCAGAATGAGTTCAGCGCCTATCCTTCAATATCCAGATTTCATGAGGAAAATTATCATACAAACTGATGCCTCGTTGACTGCAATTGAGGGGTGTGCTATCTCAGATTGGGGAGGATGAGGAGGAGCATCCAGTCACTTATTGCAGCAGAACGCTGAATAAGCATGAGCGCAATTATACAGTGACTGAATGAGAGTGTTTAGCCATAATCTATGCATGTAAACAATTTTAGTTTAAATTTATGGTACCAAGTTTCAAGTAGTAATGGATCACAGCTCGTTAAGATGGCTCCACAACCTCAAGGAATCTGAAGGACGCTTAGCCCACTGGGCTTTAAAATTAAAAGTTATGATTATGAAGTTATCCATAGATCTGGGGCGGCCCATCAAAATGCAGATGGATTATTGAGACTTCCCATTGTAGCTGTCTTGAGCAGTTTAGCTGATGAACTCCATGAAAAGATGATTAATCAGAAATATGAGGATGAGCCAACTGAAGTGAAAAAAGCAATTGAAAAGTCACTAACTGACACTGAATATCAGAATGGAGTTTTATACAAGCTCAGGCCCAATGGGCAGCATCAAATTTTTCCAAAACCTTCTGGCTGAATGAAAATTATCACACAAGCACACAAGGCCGTGGGGCACAGAGGATTAACTAAGACGCTAGAATTAATTCAGTTGAATTACTACTGGGATTCAACGTGATTCAATATCCAAGATGTACTCAACAAATGTCATTCTTGTCAAATTACAAAACCTATGAAGTCAGATGTGAAGTATCATTTAATCAAACCTGACTGGGCTTGGCATACCATATTGATAGATGTAGTTGGCCTTTTGCCTGTGAGCAGCCTAGGCAACAGATATATAATTGCTGCTATTGACTCTTAAAAAATGTGTGGAAGCAAAAGCAATCCAAGACGTCAGGGCCTTAACTACTGCCAAGTTCATTATGGATAATGTAATTTACAAGCATGGATGCCCACAGAAGATCTTGATGTATAATGGCACAAATTTTACTTCTCAAATGATACAACGGCTAAATGAGTTGATGTCTATCAAAGGAGTGCTATCAACATCATACTATCCTGAAACTAGTGGTATGATAGAGCGAGTGAATGACACTCTAGTCAGCATTTTACGCAAAAACGCAGTCTTAGCGCCTTCACAATGGGCTACCTCTATTAGTGCTACCATGTTTGCGTACAATATTGGACATCACAGCAGTACCAGCCACTCTCCGTTTTGACTTCTGTATGGTAGACAGCCATCTTTGCCTCCATTATTAAATTTGGTTCTAAGTTCAACTGAAGCAATTAGTCAGAATAATTATGTTGAGCAGCTGGCGAAGACATTAATCAAGTTACAATCAGAAGCTTATCATAATGCAATTAGTCAAAAAAACTATTCAGAAGAGCTACAATGATGCCAAACGGGCTATGGTGACTAAATTTAAAGAAGGGGACTTGGTAGTATATTGTGATACTCATAGCTCAGGCTGCGCGAACAAGCTTGCCTCTCTTTGGAAAGGTCCATTTATTGTATTGGAAATATCATCTGAAGATGTATATACTATAAATGATCAAGGCAGCTGGGTTGTGAATCGAGTACATGCTAAATTCCTTTGTCCATATTGTAAAGATTAAAAATAATAATAATAACATTAATAATATTAAAAAAGAAAGAGAAAGGTATAAGAAATTAATATAATAATATCAATAATAATAATATAATAAAAATATAGAAAAGTAATAAATAATTAACTATAAACTTTTGTTCAGAAATATGTGCTTCATTGTCATCGAAACTAGGTAACTCTACTTCAAGGGGGGAGGAAAGCTAGATCAAATCAGAGAAATGAAAATTCCAAACAAATCTTGACTATCCAAACCCTGCCAGAGATGTGCTAAACCCAAAAAGGCTCAGCACCATGCACGCTGGCCTTGTTGGCTTAAGAAAAGCCATTGAACCAGAGGGAAAGACCATTGAAATGGACTTTGGAACAGGCGGGAAAGGTTCAATTTGGGAGTAAATGCCGCTGAAAGGAAAACACAGTTGGCAAGGAGACCTTTGAGGCAAGGGTAAGCTGGGGGGGGAAACTTTTGCGCAGAACATCTGCAAATGCGCCTTGTCTAATACCCTGCGCATATTGGGCACAGTATTTGAGGGGTATGAGGAAGGAGGAAAGTGAACGCACGCGCCCAGAAGAGCCATCTGTGAAACATACTTTTCTGGAAGCCCTTTTGCCAGGCTTTTACAAAGTTCTCGGTATAAAACCAGGAAACATCAATCTTTAGAAACCTGAGCCTTGAGGCCCAACAGAATGTGTAAATCTGTTGCACCAAAGTGGGTTTGCATAAAATCCTAGAAACTGAGTTAGCAAAAAAAATGGCCTGATTGACCTCAATTATATTGAATGGGGCAATCTCAGGACCGCTAGTAAGAACAGATGACAAATAGGCATTTATGAGCTCTGACATTGAATTGAGCTCAAAACCTAATGAAGCCACACTGCCTGCGTGTAGAGAGGAAACAAGGTTTTTAGAAGGGAAAATAGAAAAAAGGGCAAACAAAAAGTCAGGAAGAAGATCCCCATCCAAAGTGAATTGGTGTCAGATAAAAGTTAAAGGTGTTCAACTTCCAAAGCCAGAAGGGTTAATGAAAGAGTTGTAGGAGGAACTCACTTGACCCATTGAGAAGTTTGATGAATATTAATTGGAGTCAAAGGGGTTTGTTCAGGTTTATCAATGATTGGTTAAATTACTGTGGGACGCGAAAATGAACCCTCAAGGATCATAGAAGTGTAGCTGGTTGATCCATCTTGTGAAATCATGGGCAACATGCCCAAGTCAATCATTGCACGCCGCATAACTTGCTTAGTCATAAAAAGATTCATTGGACAGTGGCAGAAAGACTATTGAGATATCATTCATACTTGGATGTGCAAGAAAAGTTGGACATTGTGAATCAGAGAAAAGAGTACCGCCATTTATATCCAGTCAAGGTGGGGGAAATGTTGAGTTGTTGACTGAATCTAATTGTCAGATATTAGATAGGGACATAATAATGTTAACAAGCTTAATTTATTAGAAATCATATTGATTATCAGTGATATAGATCAGGAATATTTTAAGTTTATGTATAGCTTAAGATTTGTGGCCTAGCAAAACCCACTTAATAATATTTGACTATGATGACATGGGCTTGGGGGTTTTGTTGGTTTAGTTGGACCTATAATAATAGCTGACTAAATAACCTGGGCACGTGGGCTTTGTTGGTCTATGTCAAAATTAGTTTTTAATGTTGATCAAGTTTTTGATCGAATTATTTACTAATTAGTGGTATGAATCGCCTTGGTATGTGATGCCAATTGCTTGAGATGAGTATCAGTTCAGCTATTTACAGACGCGTTAGAAATGCTGTCTTGAATATATTTCTGATTTTGAGACCAACTCTGAGACAATTGGGATGTTTTGAGTTGAATGGTTTGTAGACCCTCAAACAAACTCATTACTTTCTCTGGCCAAGTGCCATTGAGATTGAGGTGCCATGGGTAAGATGTGGTGAACATCAAACCCTATAAATTATCCCAAGTTATTACTAATAAAAAAACAACAAATATTCCTACAGTTCTACACAGTGCATTCAAAAAGTTCCGGGACTAACGTTTTAATGACACAACTTTACAAATAAATAAAAAAAATTTTTATCATAATTTAACATACAACCTTTCCCTATCTATACATATTTATATTGCTAAAACAATTGTTAAAAGGTATGCACATAGTTCCTATTTTTTATAACCATGTTTAAACCAGCTGTCACACTCTTCTGAATTGTCTCTACTTTATCAAAAGGATGAACCTTCAGTGCCACCTTCATATTAGAGAACAGAAAGAAGTCAGACAGAGCCAAATCTGGTGAATAGGGTGGATAATTATAATCTGAAGGTGGCACTGAAGGTTCATCCTTTTGATAAAGTAGAGACAATTCAGAAGAATGTGACAGCTGGTTTAAACATGGTTATAAAAAATAGGAACTATGTGCATACCTTTTTTTTTAACAATTGTTTTAGAAATATAAAATATGTATAGATAGGGAAAGGTTGTATGTTAAATTATGATAAAAGAAAGTTTATTTATTTGTAAAGTTGTGTCATTAAAACGTTATTCCCGGAACTTTTTTAATTCACTGTGTATAATTTAATTTATAAGCTTTCATATTAATACTTTACATTGTGTTACGTCGAGGTTTACTTAGGATCAAGAAAATCAGGGAAGCGTGCCATCGTCTAAGTAATGACAGGATAATACAACTTCCAGTAGAATTACCAAGGAGTTATATCTTAATTATAGTCACCATCTGGTCTGTTGTCTTCATACAATAGAAGCTCAAAACTCCATCTTACCTTTTAAGATGAACCAGTTACTCTCAATATACCAAAAAATTTAACAGCTGGTTTGCTCACCCATCTCCCCCCCCCCCAAAGTGCTCCACCAGGAGCTGATGGAAGGTTTGGCAGCCTATGGTCTAAACCTCATCTACAATTTGTGGTCCCAAATGGGGCCACACGCCTCACTGGGCCTTGGCATATGCCATGATCAGCCCTGAATTTATGAAAATTTCATTGGCAATTCCCCCTTGTGCCACCATCCCATCTGCCCCTGACCATCCATTCTGGGCCCGCATTGAGGGCGGATGGACGATTTGTCCATCCTGTTTTGAGTTAGATCACTCAAAACGCAAATGGCCATACACAGAAACTCCCGCTGACGCTGAAAGTTTGCCCAACGCCCACCAATCCACCGCCCACCCCGCGCCAACTCTGACATGGGGTACAATCCTACCTTCCCCTCCTCCAATGCCTGATGCTGCAACTGAACCTACAGCCACCAATCAGTACCCACCTTGCCCCAATGCCACAAATAATGATCCAACCAAACATTGGATTGGATCCCAGTTCAATCCCATGCGTCCGTAAATGAATCAAACAAACCTCAACCATACGCTGATTCCCCAATTTAATTCGACCAAAATCCATGGTAATTATTGTATGAAATCAATGAATTCAGGTAACGTCATTGAAGAACTGACGCTGCAACTCAAGCGGCTGTAATGCAGAATGGTATGCAAAATTCCCACCTCAGAAATATGTCCCACAACCTAACGCCAAACCATTCTACAGCGACCACCAGCTTGCAGTAGAAGCAGCTGCCACACCAGATTGCTGTCCACTCCATAAAGCTGCCGCCAAATCTGTGGCTTCGCTCGTAGGAGGAATTCCACCTCCCATCATCCCCAAAAATCTTACTCCACAAGGTAATATCAACATGAAAACTTTACACAAAAACGTCACTGAAGCCATCCAGAACGTGGTAACAGTAGCATGGAATCTAAAAGCAAAATAACCTGAACCAACATTGCCACATTTGTTAAACTCCCAGATGCTCGCCTCAAAGCTGTAGACGCTTTGGGCAAATACATCGTTGGTATAATGATGGGTGACAACTATTTGTAAGTTCCAGTCATCAAGGATATCAAACCCCATGCCGCCAATGCCCCCACACCCTTACTATCTGCCTTAACACGCACCCTACTCTGGGATGAGATGGATGCAGCCAAAGATGAGCCCCCCGATCCCCCTTCCCATCCACCATAAAGGGATAGCAGTATTCGCTGCCCATCTGGTTGGATATTTGTTAGGTATGATTCAATCAATCCATCCATTTTGGGCATTTCGTTTGAATCATTAATTTTTTATTAGGATTTTTAGTTTTAGTTTGGTAATGTCCATCCCCTGGTCGGCTTACCTCAGTTAAATAAAATAAAAATGGAGCAAGACTGAGAATGTGGATATTGGGTCAGCGGGGCAGATTGCCCTGAGAATTAGCCTCAGACAAGGGTATAACTAATCTATGCCCATTATGCAAAGTTAAGGACAAAGTATTGACTTTCAAGATAGTTCTGACGTCAAACTTTGCCACCATTCTACTCCCAATTATTGGGGTACAAGAGGCTTTTTATGGATTGAAAGATGTCATCCAAATGGTTTTGCCAACTTAATAATCCACTAACCCCAGAACTTTTCAGCGTGGGAATAACTTAAGAAGCCCCTCCTAAACCATACCACCTGGTAAGTAATTCAACTCAAGGTATTCGGCCAGGTCTTGGTCCATAAAATTTTCAAAGGCTCTGGTATCCACCAAAATGGCTGTGCTGATTTTACCTGAAGGTGATGAAAGGGTAGCAGTCAAAAAAAATATCCCAAATGGTCTTTATCTGAAGCAGAAAGCACCAACACCTCACCAGAAAATTCTTCAGCATAGACATGCCTCCAGGGTATGTTTTTGCATCATGAATGGAGAGGGATAATTGGTCAATCTTACTACTGAGGCCACATATCCTACCATATCTTCAGCAGTTGCATATCCATTTTTGTATTGCAAAAGTTACTCCTTTTCCACAGCTTGTGTTCTGAAGTCAAGTTAGAAATTGTCACGAAATTGACCTTGGGCTCTGCTAGTGTGCCAGGCCAACCAGTATGAAGACTGGTGGCCCTTTGCTATTACGCCCTCATTGGCGTACCAACCCCTACAAGTCCTGCGTCCAACCTACCAACTAACCACCAACAGCTTCACCTTTAGCCCCAGGCATCCTCAGCATGTGCCCCGGCGAGTCCATCCCCCTTCTTGGGTGGCTATGGCACCTCCCACGCTGCACCCCGCTAGGGTTGGTGGCTATGCAGCTCACCACTAATAGCCAGCTGGACAGGTTCCCACTGGTTCCTCATAAGGAGGAGGTATGGGAGCTGGCAGCGCCAGCCACTCCAGATGTGATCACCCGCGTTTATTGGGGATCTCCTATACCATCTTCCCCACTCTAGTTGCACCAAGCTACTTCAAACAAACAGGAAGGATATGCAAATGAGAGATGTTTATTTAGAGGGAATGAACGACTATTTATACTACTTTCAGGGCTACTGCTCCCAAGTGCTCTTTGGCCAATCATCTTTCAGAAAACCCATTAGCCTCATGATTCCAAAACATTTATCAGATTGAAAACTCTTCATACTTCATAGTGTTTCCCTCTTAGATCCGCTCACTGATCATCAAATATTAAATTAGGTCAATCCATCCTCAGCATAAGTCACTGGTCAATCATATATAAATTTTGTAATTAAATAAAACTTCGAGCATCCTCAGCATGAGTCGCCAGTGCTCCAAATTGGATGATGGAACCATTTTGGACAGTTCATAATGTATTCCTCGGCTTTCCGCTGGAAACTCCCACAACAACCTTTGGATGGCATTTTGGTGGTGAACGCAGCTTCTGTCAAACCTAAACTTGAATAAACATATAACATTAAATAGTATCAAACTAGGCTATTAGCTGGCAATTACACCCGACTAACCAAAACCCCTAATTCAAATACTATTGGAAGTATTCATCTGGTTGAAATCCTGACATTGCCCTCCCTTAACCAGATGGTATCCTTCTTTGCGACCCACCCTGATGGTGGGTCAAGACCTCCCAGCGCCCTCTTGAAGGAGCGCTGGTCTTAACCAGTAGCTTTTGCCACTCCATAACCAAAACCTCCAACTACTCAAGCAGCCCACCAGCGAAGCCCCCTGTAGTGAGCACCAATGTTAAAAAGTTGGCGGTATTTGAGAGATATGCTGATGGATTGTTTGCACAGGGTTTGACCCACTGAGCAATTAGAACCAACAATATGATGATCTTTGTCCTTGACACAACAGAATAAACTTATAAATAAATAAATATGGAGCACTTGCTCCCTTAACTCTCTTTTTATTTAATTTATTAACAGCGGATTTTTGCTGTTATCTCACTCTAAAACTACTAACAAACTCCTCTCCAAAATCATCTCATCCCACTTGTATGGTACCGACTTTAATGGTATCACTCTCATGGCTTAGTAACTCACTTCGCCATATCTTATTGGTTCCGCCAATTATTCATTTGTCAATTCACAATTGCCCAATTTGGCTGCTTTCCCAACAACCCAATATCGCCTTATTTTGAGGCACTGAATAAATTATATTCATAACAACTTGGCGGATCCCATCCTTTCCACCATATCAACTTAGGGCTTATCATCCAGTCATATTAGAATCATGACAGAGGTCAAGCGCGGGTTCTCTAGGCAATTTGGTATACTGAAATGGATTCCATATCAGAGACGCAAGAGAAGATACTTGGCTCTTTTTATATAAGGAACTAGCGTTATAAAACGCGTTTTAGGACATGAACAATCTCAAACCCATTTTGGTGACAAATTGTGCATTGTTATCCAAGGCCATCACCACCAGGACATTTATTAATGATCCCTTCTGCACTTTCCAAATGAAATGCCAAGAAAAATTATTTTAACTATTTTGTTTTTGTTAATTTTGGTGGTAATACAGAATATCACGACTTTTGGATTGCAAAGCAAATGTATCCATCATGTATGAGCAATAAGGGTGGGCACTTCCAAGTTGGGGGTAGTAAGAATAACGCTAGGACTCCCCAACCATGAGCCAAATGAGAAAAGGTGGTGAGCCCCATCAAGACCATGACAAATGGCAGGCGCACCTAATTTGAACACATCAAAAGCCCCACACGGATAATTCTAGTGCACATAAATAAAAGTGGTTGGTCAGTTAATGTAATGAGATTGTCTGTAATTCTCCTGTTTCCAGCGAGGTGGTGTGTGGTGCTCTGCCAACCCACTAGGGAACTAGTCTTAGTAAGATTGTGAACAGGGCACCTCAGAGGATGCCAGAGAAAAAGAATCAAGGGCAAGGGTGTAAGTGCAGTATACAGTAAAAGATAAAATATTAATAGCTAAACTTGGTTGGACCCCAACGGTTAGTCCACAACCAAGTGAATATCAGTGCAGGAGTGCAAGGGTGCTTTGGTCTGAAGGGGACCAGAGATGCCCAGAGGTGCACCAGATACAGGAAGTATTGTAGATAAAATATGATGACCAACACTGTTAGAGATCTCCTTGAGGAGGTCTGCACACAGGTTTGCCCAAGGAACCATATTCAAAAAATGTAAAGTAATGGGGTTTTTATTAGGAGGTCAACCAACGAGAAAGGTTGGTCTTGAGGAAACCTACTTGAGAAATTGGGGAGGATTGTCAATCAGTGGAATTGGTGCTAAGCTCAAGTGCACCAATAGGTGCACGCTTCCATTGACCAGAGTTGTCATGGTTGGATGAATAATAGTAGGCACTGATGCTAGGGATAAGGCTGGGTGACAGGAGGCCAGAAGATGAAGCTTCAGGCTCTTCCTGACCTAAAGCACACCTTAGATCAACGCTGGGTGCAAGCCAAGCATGCCCAGGTTGATACTAATGGGGTGCAAAACGCCCAGCCTCTTATCTCAGCTCAGGCCCTAAAACAGATGATTTACGTTTTAAATGATAACGGCTCAACTTGCTTGGTTGGAGAGCAAGGGTTCGAGTCCCACTCCAGCTATGAAATTTTGACTTCAGGTAAAATTAGGCTTCAATCAATTACTCGAGTGAAGGCACTTTTAGTATTTTACCAAAACGGATGGAAGCGTCTGTTTATTGGAGCATCAAGGCTTGGGCGCATTTCCGCAGAACCCAAATTTCCCCAGTTCATTTTAAATATGTTTTTGCAATCAACATTCCTTGTTGATCGACTTTCCTAATAAAAACACCCATTAATTTACGTTTTTTCAATGGTTCCTTGGGCAAACTTGGTGTTGGACCTCTTTGGGGAGGTCTCCAACCAGGCGGGCCACTACCATATCTCACAATTTACCAAAATCCCAGGGGCACCTGTGGGCCACCCAGGTCCCCTCCAGATTGAGGCACCCAAAGCCCCTGACGTCAAGCCACACTTGATTATGGACGCCCCTCTGGAGTCCAGTCAAGCAGTAAAGTTCCTAACTTACCTGGTATTTTATGTTGCTCTTTACACACTTGCCTGGGGTACCCTTTGCACTGGCACCACTCGAGGTGCCTTCCTACCCATTCTTTTAATGGCTGGTTCCCTAGCAATGTGGGTTTACATCCCACATCACCTTTCTGGGAACGAGAGAGTTACAGACACTCTCTTGACAAGAGTGTTATATCTTAAGATTGACCAAACTTTTGGGACCATCTGGTACTAAATAAGATTGACCAAACTTGAGTTATTTATTGTAGGCATGGTCAACCCAATTTAAAATTTTCAAAAATCAAATTGGTTTCAAAACCCTGTTTGCTGATTGACCAAAATAAATTATCGTTATTAATAATATAGCTGGTGCATTTTAACACCTTTGCCATAACACAGGGGTGAGCATCACGCACATCCCCTAGAACAACCTGGGCATATCTGTCCTGAACCCAGCGCTACTCCAGGATATGTTTGATGTCATGAAGGTCAGCTAAATTAACCTTTTTTACCTCCTGACGACTAGCTTTATCTTTACAGTTGGTACTCTCAATCATGTCATCAGGCCATGTCAACTTATTTCTATTGATTCAGAGCTATAAAAAACTATTATAAAACTTTACCAGACAGCACTTAAGTATCAGCCTTAGTGTTTTAAATGATTCAAATAGTATCCCTTTTAAAGTATAATGGCTTCCTTTATATATTTTACTTTTATTATTACTAAACTTGATGTTTAAAAAATCATTTATTGGTAACAAAGTATATGATAAAATTTTTCAGATCTTGTCCCATTGTGCTTAGAGTACTTTTGTCCTGGAAAGCAAGATTTTTGTTCTTCATATTAACGTTTGTTTTTGATCTACTAAATTGGTTATCTTTACTTTTTTGCTCAGAGTAACTTTCTGAGCAAATTATATGGAGATTTAAATCTTGATCACCCACTGTAGGTTTACTCCAATGTCCTCAGATTCCCCACCAGCTGCCCCAGTGTGGGGCAGCGGCAAACTCCCCCTGCCATTTTCCATTTGACAGGAAAACGCACTTGGACTGGCACACCCAGTCATTCCAAACCCTCGGGATGATTTGTTCCTCCCAAGGATCTCGATGCCCACCTTGCTTGAACCCAAGTGGTGCCCTGTTGCCCCCTGGTGCTCCCCTGGAGCAACATGCATTTTGGCCTTAGTGTCAACTATGGAAAACTTTTCCCCTACCACTACCAAGCCATTATTGTAATGTCTCAGGAGGTGATGTGTCCTGCCACTTTTATTGACTTCCACTCCTATAAGGGGTATTTTGATCTCAGCTTCACCTGTGAAGCTGATGCCACCACTGTGGCAACTATGCCCCTGGGATTCCAGGGTACCCCTCTCCCCACAATTTGGACCTGGCTCCAAGAAAACCACTTTGGTGGTTCAGTTTGCTGGTTTGCCCACCCATCTTCCCCCTGAGGTGCTCCACCTGGAGCTGATGGAAGGTTTGGCAGCCTATGACTCCAACTCCGTCTTTCAATTTGTGGTCCCAAATGGGGCCACACGCCTTGCTGGGTCTCAGGCGTATTCCATGATCAGTCCTGAATCAATTAAAATTGCCCTGTTGATTCCCCCTCATGCCGTTATCCCCTCTGCCCCTGACCATCTGTTCTGTGCCTGCATCAAGGGCGGACAGATTAACTGCCCGTCTAGTTTCAAGTTGGACCACTTGAAACGCAAGTGCTCATCCCTAGCTGTTTCCAATGGCGCTGATTTTTTGTCTGCCAGCCTCCAATCCGCTGCCCACCCTATACCAGCTTTGGTATGGGATAAAATCCTACCTCCCCTTCACCCAAACCCTGATGCTACAGCTGCACCTGAAGCCACCAATCAGCCTCCTCCTCGCCTCAGTGCCACAAATGCTCCATAATCAAGCACATGATTGGAACCTAGTTCAATCTCATGCATCCCCTCAACAAATCAACCAAACATCAACTATATGCTGATTCCCCAATTCAATTCAACCAGAACCCACGGGATTTATTGGCTGAAATTGACAAATCAGGTAATCTCATTGAAGAACCATCTCTGCAAAATCAAGCGGTTCTGTTATGCAGAATGGGACGCCAGATACCCCCCTCAATTATATGCCCCACAGCCAAATGCCAAATCATTCTATAGTGACCACCGGCTTGTAGTAGAAGCAGCTGCCACACCAGATTGTCGTCCACTCTGTAAAGCTGTCACCAAATTAGTGGTAATGCTCACAGGAGGTATTCCCTCTCATGTTATCCCCATAAATCTCACCCAAAAAGTAAAATTACAATGAATCAATTGCACAAAAAAGTCAACAACCCTATCCAGAATGTGTTAACTGTAATACGGAATCCTAAAGCTAAGATTACCAAACCAATATTGCCACATTTGTTAAACTACCAGATGCCCACATTAAAGCTGAAAAAGCTTTAGCCAAAGATATCACTGCCATTTTTTATAGCTGGCAATTTCCAGTAATACCAATCATTAGTGATATTAAACCACATGCCGCTGATGCCCGACGCCCTTGATATCCACCTTGACACATACCCTACTCTGGGATGAGGTTTCTGCTGCTGAAGATGAGCCCCACGATCTCCCCTCCCCTTCCGCCATGGAGGGATAAGCTGTCTCCGCTGCCCACCTGGTTGGTTGTTTTTTGGTGTGTTTCATTAAATCTTCTCATTTGGGCGTTTTGTTTGAATTAATTAGTTACATTAGTTTTAGTTTTATTTTTTAGTTTGGTAATGTCTATCCCCTGGTCGGCTTACCTTGGTAAATTAAAATAAAAATTGATTCTCTTTATTTTCAATCTTATTCTATTTTAATTGATTTATAGGTGCTATTTATAGCTCCATTCTGACGATTTTGGTTTTTCAATTTAGCAATTTTTTATAAAATCATTTTATCAAACATAGTTGGGATAGATAAAAATAAAAAAATCCCAATTTAAATGACTCTTATTGGGGAGTTGTCTGTTTGATCTCTGAAAATAATTCAAAAGTCGGATATTGCAACATCTCAAGATCCTGCCAGGGTAGAACAAAAGGTCTCATAAAAACCTGTCTACTATAATAATAACTCACTAATATCAGAAGCTGCTATGGGGATTATTTTGGCCCTTTATTAGAAAACCTATAAAATATAGACCAGGTTTGTTAACCTACTTTTTCTTCCAGAGTGAGTATGAAAGTAAAGCACACTGTCGCCCATTAAATATACAAGTAAAAAAATCGCCCTCTATCAGCATTCCTTGATTGGAATTATCTATAGATACACTGAACTAGATACTATGCCTTCTATCTAAATTATATGTCATTAAAATGATGCAAAGAAAATTGGTTTTTAGATGCTGCCGCCTTCAAGGGCCGCACACAGACAGAAAAATTGTTTATGTTCATACAATGCTCCTAAGGGTGACGTGCAAATAACCCTATGGCAACTTAGTCAATAAGCTAAGACAGAACTTGAAAGTTAGCTTCTTGATCTAGTAGGGTCTAGTGAAGTCAGCTATACATAACAGCTGTAAAACATAAAAGGAAGTCCAGGGAGTAAATAACTTCTTTATTAAAGAGACTTTCCTATGTTATACATACTAGATGCAGTCTATTTATGAGCTATATGTATCATTCTAGCTAGTTGATCACCAGAGGCGTGTCTTAGACAAAACACCATAGTTTACATTTAATTTTTACTTATTGATCATTTGCTCTGTGTCCCATATTATATTTATGCAATTTAGACTGTAAGTTACCCCAGTTAAAGCTACCATTAAACATAACATTGGGATTGACCTTAATGCTTCCCAACAAGAAAAGTCAAGAAGTTAATGGCTAAATTCTTTGACATCTTCTCTTCTTGACATACGACTTTAGAAAGATGACTGGAATGACCCGTTGGTAGATACCAGAGGTGCCTTACCTTAGAAAACTAAAACCAAATAAATAGTCCAAAGAGGAAAGAAGCAGAACTAAAAAATCTTAACTCCAGTCTATCAGAGTATACTTAAAGTTTTGGGCCAAGACCTGCTCTTAGAAAAAAATATGAATAGGACCCATAGGCTGGTGATGTACTATTAAAAACACATTTTTTAATAAAATGAAAGTTATCTGTTACCACGTACAACAACTCTCACCATATGTTACCAGACTCACATTTCTTTTAAACTATGGAGTTGGCCAGCGACTACTGGTAAATAGACTTGGCTCTCAAAGACAGGGATATTTGTTACTTGATGTAAAAGGAAGGACTGTTATAACCCACATAAATACTGCAGGGGCTATGTAACATCTCTGCGACCTTCAACAAACCATGGGCGCATACTTTGCAACTTAAAGACGTCTTTTTATTTAACTGAGGCAAGCTGACCAGGGGATGAACAATACTGAAACTGATACTAAAAGCTAAACTGACTAAAAATAAAACCTGAATTGACCGCCCTTTTTGGGCAGTGAGACACAAAAATAAATAAAAACAACCTACAAGGTGGCATAGTGGCGAGCCGCTTATCCCTTCATGGTGGAGGGGGAGGGAGGATTGGCCAGGTCATTATCTGGCTCAGCATTGTAGAGGAGGATCAATGCTGAGAGCAGGGGATAAGGGTCATCCGTGGGATGAGGGTCAAGTTGAAGTATATAGTTTTTGAGATCAATAAATTGGGCCTGGATTAAAGCCTCTATGAGTTCAGCAACATGGTGTTCAGCTTGGATGCAGGCGTTGGGAAGTTTTTCCAATTTTGCATTGTTGGCTCTTGTAATGCATGTGGATGGTATTATTCAGCCAGTTCAGCCACATGTTTGACAGCAGTGGTGGCAGTTTCATTGAGTCATTTGATTTCATTTTTTGCAATAGCAGGTAATTGGGGGAACTGGGTGATGTGCAGCCCTTTATGAAATTCAACGACAGAGTTTGCCATGGCTTTGCAATGATGGCAATTTTTGGTGAGGCCATCATGGCCTCGGCAAGCTGGTGGTCATTTTGGAAAGGAGTTGCATTGGGTTAGGGGACATATTGGTTGATTAGGGCTAGGCATCAAAGTCTGAATTCAGATAAGGTTCTAAATCAACTGGAAAATCTGAAGGTGGGACAATTTCATCAGATTTGGTCCCTTCATCCAATAAATTCCAGGGATATTGGTTCATTCAGGAAGATAGGTGGCTGTGATTGGGTAACTTTTGGGGTGGGAAAGTTTTTGGATTTAATATGGGTCCAAACCTGCTCCTGATTGGTTAACATGAGTGTAAATTGGCTAGCTTGAGCTTAGGTTGCTAGATTTTGTTTCTGATTTAAGTGCATGGCCTGTGGGGGTGGGGGTAGCCAAAATCCCTACTCAAACGCTGTTGATGTGGCCTCATGGGTGGAGTTGGCCATTTTTGCAGGGTATGAATTATATTGACATGCCTTTTTGGTGTGGTCCAGTTCATAGCAAAGGGGGCAAATTGTGCGACTGCTGTCAGTGCAGGCCCAAAAGAAATGGTTAGGTGCAGATGGGATACAGGCGCGCGGTGGGATATGCTGGGCCATGTTCATCTGGTGGGGGGTAATGGTGGCCATTGCCTGAGATGCCGCAAGAAGTTCAGCACCACTTGGGACAATGAATTGGAGGATAGGGTTTTCGCCATATGTGGACAAACCTGACATCAACTCCTCATAGAGTGTTTGAGTGGAAAGGTGTGAGGAGAGGTTTACAAAGATTACCACAAGTGTGGCAACATATGGAAGCGTGTTCATGTGGTAGTAATGGGGGTGTTTTTATAAATTAATTGTGTAGCTGCTGCAGTGTCTGCGTCCTCTTCAGTGGGGAATCCAATATTAAAATAGCCCTTGTAAGGGAGGAAGTTAATAAACCCTGCTGGCGCAAAGGTGTCTGTTGCCAGCTAAATTATCACTTTGTCAGCATACAGGAAGAGACGTCCATACTCAACATGAAGGCAAAAGTGAATACTGGATCAGGGTAGGTCTAGGGGTGGGGGTGGGTTGGGTGGGCTCATGCGAGGTGGAGTGCTAAGTCCCTTGGAGGGGCATAGCAGCTGGATGTATTTGGCAGACTGGACAAGCCAGTCCGCATGCAATTGCTTTCTGGGTGATAAACGCTAGCAGGTGGAGCACCTTCTGCCCCATACTGGGGCAGCAGGTAGTGATCCAAGGACATAAATTTGGAAATTGTTGTGGTGAGGTGGTATGGAGATGTAACTTGTTTTCTAAAAATTGCTCAAAATTGATGTTGAGCAGAAAGAAAAGCTCTTTTAACTTAAAGATACCTTGTGTGAAGGAATACTAAGATGATATTAATGTTATTTACTAAAAAAACTTGATTATTACATTTATCATAAATATTAAAGGGGTTTTTTGACGTTATGAAAAGTCTCTATATATAGTTAAAACCTCTAAACGTATAAATTTCCACAAGAATTGAACCTTTTAGATCATAAAGTGACCAAAGAGGGAATCATACCACTCTTAGATAAGGTTATATCTATATACCATATGTTCCTGCCTGAGACTTTAAAAACAATAAATTCCTTGAGAATTGTAAGGTATTGCTGCTAGTTCATCCCACATTTCCCAAAGTTTACCAAACTCTTAGTTCAAAAGGCTATAAAAAACGTACCTTTCCAATGGAATTAGTGCAGCAGCAGGTTTTTTATGCCTGATAGTTAGCCTAAACAAAGACCCTCTGTTGATATATACAAAGTTTGAAGACTTTTCTCCTATTCAATTGATGAATGTGATGTTTCAGTTAGTGCAACCTTGGATCAACATAATATAACAAATAAACCCTCCAATCACCTTTTTCAGTAAAATGCTGTCTAAAGCCAAAAGAACCTATAGTATTACAAAGTGCAATTGTCTGTCTGTGATTCTTTCTATTGAACAGTTTCAGCCATTATTGTAAGTAATGTCTTTTACCATGATAAAAATTATGCTTCTCTTTTCTGGTTATAGCAGATGTGAGACCCCAAGGAAGGTTGGACCAATGGGCCTTATAATTATAAAACTATGTCATCTCAATTGTTTATCCCCCTGGCGCAATCATAAAAATAATGATATATATCAAGAGGTCCATTGATGACGTTACTAAATAAAGAGGAGGAACGAATATATGATCCTATTTGTCAATCTCAATTTGTGAGTGGTGGAGATACTGGAATTACAAAATATATTAAAACAAAAAACAGTCAACACGCATTATACAATGGGATCTATATAAATGAGTACAAAAAATAATGACAATCTTATGTATGATCATTTGATTGAACAAGATTAATTTTAGAAAATCATACTATGACCAGTCAAAGGTTATTACCAAAAACTTATTAATGACTGAAGTCTCAATAATTTTGCATGTCATGCTTGATTTCATCCAAGATGGATTGAATGCCTGGTTTATATATGTTATCGCCACAATAAACACAGCCCAGGGTTCCACTATCAGGAGGTCGCTCACTCATCTTTCTTTTACACCATAAGTACAATTTTATAGGGCCCTGCCAACTGGCTTAAATGGCCACCAATAATATAAAGAGTGTGGACCACCTCACCAAGTGGATTAAGACTTTATCAGTACCAACGGTCACCGCCCAAGCTAACTCATTAAGTATAAATTAACTAATTTGAAATGCATCGTGGTAAAACTCTCTTTAACCGCTCAAAGTCACTTTTGAGCAAATTTAAATTTAAGTTTATTTGTCCACAGCCATCTGCCCAAACCTATTCTTTGATGTCCTTGGCTCTGCCGCCTGCCACCCCAGTGTGGGGCAGCAGTGCACCCCCACCTAGCGTTTTTCGCCCTGCAGGCAAGAGCGTTCAGATGGGTTCAAACAGCCCGCCCACTGCTTCCAACCGTTTTGTCCCCCCACGGGACTTAGCGCTCCACCTGGCGCGCGTCCACCCTTCTCGCCCCCATCCTCTCGCCCTCCCTCGCTCTGCTATTCGCTATTGCCTCAGAGTGGACTATGAGCGTTTGTTCCCATATGCCAATAAGGCAATTATTGACCTAGCCACTACAGCCTTTGCTCCAGCTGGCTTTATAGACTTCCGCCCTTTAAGGGCTACTTTGACGTTGGGTTCCAATCTGAGGAGGATGCTGAAGCGGCAGCACAAACTCCTCTAATTTATAAAAAACCCCATTCCCACAACCCGTAATCGCCACCCTTCAGACACCACGCTAGTGGTATCCTTTGCAAATCTCCCATCCCACCTTCCACCCCAGGTTTTGTATGATCAGTTGGTCGCGGGGCTCATGGCTTATGGCACTCAGCCCAACCTCATCTTTGCCATTCCATCTGGTGCAGAACGCCTTGCTGCTCCTCGTGCAACAGCCACCATCATACCACACCACCCTACCATAGCCCAACAAATTCCACCCCGCGCTAGTGTGGCTGCAGCGCCTGATCATTTCTTTTGGGCTCAAGTCGATAATGGTAGGCAGATTTGTTCCCTCTGCTTTGGCCTCGACCATGCAAAAAGAGTGTGCCCTAAGGCCAAATCCGCTGATGCAGCTTCTGAGCCCCCTCTGAGGTTCAGTATGGGGCGCTTTGCTGCCCCTCCCACCCTCCAATCTCGTTCAGTGGGCCCACATGGAAAATCAGCCCCACCCAAAACCTCCATCCTCACTCTCCCACCTAAATCTATGCCAGACAATCAGAGCAATGCTTGGACCAACATTTGCACCCAAGCAGCTGCCCATTCACTCGATCCTACCCACTCAAATTTAAATGCCACTATTCAAGTGAACCAAAATCCATGGGATCTATTGGCTGAAACTGACGAATCAGGTAATATCCTCATTAGTAAGCATACAGGTCAACCTCTCTGCCATAGCGATTATGGTCAGGCAGAATTTTTCCTTCCTGACTTTGATGAAACCCCTACCCCTCGCCATTTCGCTCCTCTACCCAATACAGCCCCTTTCCAAAGTGACCACCAGCTCGCCTTAGCTGCGGTGGCCTCTCCTCATTGCCCAAAACTACGCACCGCGGTGGCCCAGTCAGTGGCTCAACTCCAGCATGGCCTGCCCACCATCTTCTTCCCCCCAACTTCCCTGAATCTCCCTGCAGTGACATCTCAAAACTATTTGATGATGCTGAAATCTCTGTTATGAATGTTGCAACGCTTGCTTCATTCAACCCCTCAGCCAAAATCACCCGCCACAGTATCTCCCTTTTCACCCAACTTCCTGAAGCCCACAAAGAAGCTGAAGTTCTCCTCGCAGCTTTTGTTGAAACACTTTCCCATCATTATCTTGATGCAGAAGTGGAAAACTCCTACTACGCTGACCTCAGCCCCACTATGCAGATGCCCCAACGCCCTGGCTCTCTGCTCTGATCTGGTACTGTAACCAACACCCCTTGATTGAGGTGGGTTTTTCTGAAAACCAACCCCCGACCCCTCCTCACCCTCTGCCATGGTGGGTTAAGCAGTTTCTGCTTCCCACCTGGTTAGTAGTTTGTTTTGCCGTTTTGAGTGTTGTGATTGGTACTGTCTGTCCCCTGGTCAGCATACCTCAAATAAATTGAAGCGCATCGTGGTAGTCCCAGGGTATAACTATCTAAAAATGTATTATACGAGGTGTGGCAGAAAAGTAACGAGACTGATTTTTTACTTACCAAAGTTTTTATTTTTTTCAAACATCAACCTTATCCCCTTCAAAGTAGTTCCCTTGGGAAGCTACACACACTGATGGATACGTTGTTCCCACTGTTGGTAGCAGCGCTGGAAGTCTTCAACTGGTATGGTCTGTAGCATGTCTGTTACACTCTTTTGGATGTTTTCTAAAGTCCCTAAATGCCGTCCTTTGAGGACATTTTTCAGTTTAGGAGATAGGAAAAAGTCACAGGGACTGAGGTCAGGTGAATAGGGGGGCTGGGGAACCACAGGATTTTTTTGAGGTCAAAAATTCTGTGACAGAGAGGGCAGTGTGACATGGGGCGTTGTCAGGATGGAGCATCCATTTGTCTGCAATGTCTGGTCTCACGCGAATGACCCTTTTTCTGAGCCTTTCAAGGACGTCTTTACAAAAAACTTAGTTGACAGTTTGTCCTGGAGGAACAAATTCTTTGTGGACGATTCCCCTTCTGTCAAAAAAACAAATCAGCATTGATTTGATCTTTGATTTGCTCATTCAAGCTTTCTTTTTTTTAGTACTAGATGGTCCCCTCATTCAAGCTTTCTTTGGTCAAGGAAAACTCGCAGTGTGCCACTCCTCACTTTGCCTTTTGGTCTCAGTATCATATTGAAAAATCTATGATTCATCACCTGTGATTACACGACTAAAGAAATCTTGCCCATTAGCGATTCTGTCAAGAAGATCAAGACAATTGTTTTTTTGATTGTTCTTCTGCTCAATTGTGAGGTTTGTTGGCACCATTTTGGCACAGACCTTTCGCATGTGCAAATGTTCAGTCAAAATTTGATGAATGGTAAATCTGTTCAAATTTAATTCTTCACTCAACATTCTTAATGTTAATCAACGGTCTGATCTCACAAGAGCGTTCACACGTTTGATGTTTTCATCGGTTTTAGAAGTTGAAGGCCTCCCTGAGCGGTGTTCATCTTCAACGTGTTCTCTGCCTTCCAAAAATAATTTATGCCAGCAAAAAACTTGAGCTCAGGATAAAGAATGTTCCCCATACGCTTGTTTTAACTTTTCAAACGGCACACTTGCCGATTCTCCAAGCTTAACACAAAATTTAATGGCACAACGTTGCTCCAAATTACGCTGTTCCATTTTGCATGACACACAACCAAAACACAACTTCACTAATAGCAGTCACAACAATCACGTAGTTCATGGAAGGAGTTGAAACTCGCACTGAGAGATGGGAGGGGGATGATACACGTGCTCTGTCAAGGACAACAGCGCAGCGTTGCCAGATCACTTGCAGTGTTCCCAGTCTCATTACTTTTCTGCCACACCTCGTACTTCACTTATGATGTTGTTCATAAGTTTTCAACCCAAATCAATACCCATCAAACCTTATCAGCCCCTATAGCACATCCATTAAAGTGGCTGCAGAGACAATTAACGCCACCTTCATATCAATACCCATAAAGATGGCTACCTCTAAGACAAAGCAGTGGATTAGCTCTGACTGAGCTCCTTGTTTGCATATTGGGTTATTGACCATAGATTTTCAAAAATTTCTTCATTTGAGGCACTCTATGGAAAAAAACCTTCTCTACCTAATAGACTTCAGCCTAAATTATCTTCCAACGCTTGCAAAACATCTGAGATAGCTCTATGAGCCTTAACTGGGGAGGTTTTTGGTTACGGTTATTGGCAATGGATCTTTAGACCATACCGCCAAGGAGACATACCAGTGTAATCTACAACAACCATCTGTCAGAACTTTGATATACCAATATTACCAGCTACTTAGATTACAATAGGCGCTTATTCACTAGGGAATTCATCCCACTAGTGGATATTGGAGTTATTTTTTGGATGATAACTATTGTTTGGCAGAATTGTTCTAGCAATTATTAGGTGATTTGCCATGGTTGATCCGTCAGATGGATATACCAGATTGCTTAGTTCTTGTCAGGGATGATTTCTGTCAGTATTTACGCCCAAATTAAAGATTTATATAAGTCAGATGACGGTTATTGACCCAATCTGTTAAAATAGCTGAAACCAGTATTGGGGATAATCCCTGACAAATTTCAAGCCCTCCTAAATATTGGGGATAATCCCTGACTAATTTTGAGACCTCTTGATATTTGGGACAATCCCTGACTAATGTGGTCAAATATTATTTACCCAAGACCTCCTAATTTTTGGGTTCAAACCTGATTCATGCGGCAAGAAATTACTACTTGACCAAATGAACAACCTGCCGCAGAATCCCCAATTGGTAACAATTATAGATCTTAGCTTAGCTGCTTAGAGATTGACTGAGAAAACTCCCTAAGCTCTCATAATTTGGATATTAAGCAAATAAAGATTACACTTTTTTCACAAATTAAGTTAAAGTGGCCTACTCTATTAATTTAAGGACAAACTAATATTTAAGGATCTATAACTCCAGGAAAGTTAACCTGAAGAAAAGTTTCCAGCTAAGGAAAGCAGAAAAATTTATAATCCAGCACCAAGGAACTTTGGGTTTACTAGCCTCAAAAAATAAAGGACAAGTGGTCTAAACCCCTTAGTCTTGACAATCCCCAACAATTATTGAGTAATTAAGTTATTTATTTTATATTAATCATTTAATCATTTGACATAAGTCAATTGGTTTAGTTGCTGATTGATGGGAAGATTTTGTGAAGTTGTGAAGTGCTGACGACCTTTTAAAACAACTTCTGGTGTAATCAATGAATGCAACGAAGTACTTATTGGAAATCAGGAGAAGGTTTCAGGTGCTAGTAGGCGACAAAACCCACCTAGCTCATTAGAGTAAAACTCTGAGAGTGGGACCAAGGAAGGCTGACCAAACAGCAACGTCCGCTGTCTACTCAAGTAAGGCGCCAGCTGGGGTTGGTGCCATGTTTCCTACACATACCCTCTTTTTCCCCTAAATAGAAAAGATAGATTTAGCAATTATATTTGCTGTTTAGACTTTTACACATTGGTTGTATAATTGGTTCTTAGGATAAGAGTTTGAGGATAGGATATCTTTTATCTAAAGTATTTAGCTATTAAGACCTCTGCCAGTCTCTGAAAGAAATTAATAGGGAAGAGTTCCCTACCAAAGGAAGAATAGAGGAGGGAAGAGTTCCCTGCCGACTTAAAAATACCTTTAAAGAGAAGAAGGGCGTGCACCAGTTTAGCATTGGACGTTTTCTTCAACGTTGATTTGATGAAACTCAACGAAAGTAATAGTTGTCATACTATTACTACTAAGATTTGGTCAATAACAATAAGAATAATAATCAAAGCAGCGATTAAAAACTTTGCAATAAAGCAGGGAGCCTAGGCGAGCATCCCAGAGGGTTATAGTTGGTGTTAATTACTAGGAGTGATTGAGCACTAGGTTCCCGAATTTCTACACCATTCCTGCCTGTGTAGCACCTGAGAGATTTGGTCATGTTCTACCATCATCGCCCTGGTTAGAAAAATTAATAAGCTTGATACTTCCTGGTCAGGACATTATAAGGTTTACATAAAGGAGGACATTATTTATAACTTTTAATGTTTCCTAAGGAATGGTTACCTGAGTACATGGACGAATTCTATAATCCCATGAACTCCTTCTACAAATCATGAGTGGGGAATTTTCAGGATGTGTATATTAAACAGGGATTAATCAGTAATATTTACTTCAAAATCACCTCTCCCACCTAAAATTATTAATAGATAATGACAAATCCACCTTGATTCTAGACCAAAAGATAAGAGATATTAAAATCCTTCTCCTATTATGATAAGATGAAATAAACTCAAAAGTATGCCTTGGGAACTCTGGAAACTACAATTGACAAGAGCAATCATCCCATTCTCCATTACATACCTAAAAATCTGAAGATTACTAATTATAGGTCCATTAAGGCCTCACTAAACTTGATGATCATGGATTCCCTATAGTTAAATAAAGCTTAAAAAGTAAGGATTAATTATTGAAGCTATTATTTTTATAACTTCCTTTCTTATGGAATTTGGAAGTTATTTAGCAAAAAGTGACATCTCAAAATTGGCCTGGGCTCATGATTTATGTTTAAAAGTAACACCCAACTTTGAGCAGCTTAGATGCTTGTTTTCTCATTTACGTTGTCTTAGTTTCTGTTCTGACACAGTATCAAATGTAATGACATAATTCATTTAATTGAGTTTCTTACTAAGTCCAAGAAAACTAAGACCAAGGGCTTACAGAGAGTCTATTAAGGCCTTCAAGGTTCTCTAAGATCATTGATATGAAGTTAGTTGTAGCAATATGTTGAGACTTGGTTTTGACCAACTATAGGATATTGCCACCAGCCCTATTACCATCAATACCCAATAGACCTCGCCAATAACCTTTATTTCACTATCTATATCCTATACATATCAATCCGTTTTAAACTGTCTTCAGTTATGTCATTAGCATTTTTGAACAGCTTTAAGCTTTTATTTAGTATACTTTGTACAATCCTAATTTTTGGCAGATTGAACCTTAGCAGCCCGCTCAGTCCCTCAAACCAGTTCCATTCTCCTCACCCAATGATTATCAGAAACATTCAGTTGAATTTGTTTTGAGCATCTACAGTTGATTAGACCCATGAAAATGCTACTAATGTTGAACATAATGCCCCAAGATGTGCCAAACCTTGGATAAACCAACGTTATGTTTCAGAAAGCTTAATTCACTGGATATTGTAGTACCATAATGAGGAAAACCTAATAGATTTGGGGGCTGAGGAGTAAGCTGGATGACTATTGGTCGAGTTTAAAAGGGTGGTCTAATTTGAAAAGGGATATACATGGCAACGCACAAATTGAAGAACGCCTTTTGATGACAGAACACCAAAATGGCAGTACCTAGTGAAACTATGACGGATTTAGGTAATTAATCTTATATAAATTCTTTTATCTTGTCAAGCTTTACATTTATTTGTAGGTGTGCTGTCTTCACACTATTGAACCTATTGAAGTGAAACATATCTGTGCCTATACTACCCAATTGCAGTCTCAATTGAAACACTCTACCTGTAAAAAAGCTCTTCTGGCACTCAAAATTATGGAATTTTTTCCAAAAAATGAACTACAATTATTAAGTCCACAAGATGTGAGGTAAACGCAAATAGCCTAGTTTGGAAATAATAAGTTTGTTAAAAATTTAAGGATTTTTCTTATAAGTATTTATATAGACAATAAAAACTTGTATTGGCTAATTAGTCTAAGACTTTTTTAGTACTTTTTATTTTTAAATGATACTATCCTGAATCCCTAGAAAGATGTTTTCCAGACAAGACTATTATTTTTTATAAATTATTATAAAAATTGGCATTTTCTTTTCAATAATTTATTTGTCCCTAAAAATAAAGATTCATTGTTTGAAATTCATATAAAGGCTTTTTTGTCTTTTTAAAAATGTCTATAACACAAACTTTTAAAATCTTTTGTGCTTTTTTTAGTACTAGATAAAATCTTTTGTGCTTTAAAACTTTAAGGTCTTGTCTTTTCAATTAAAAGTTTGGTTATTTTTCTTAGTAATAATATTTCTTGGAGAAAATTTTTAAAAATTACCTGGGATTTTTTAATTGTTCTTCATTATTTGGCCTACTAGCTTTGCATCATTGAAGAACTGACAACAAAGATATCATGAGATACCCTTTCCTTACATCATCCTTATAAATACGTTAATAATCTTTTATTTACAACACTTGCAGATCAATGGATTTCATTATGTACTGTCACTGTCATGAGAAAGTCATCAATATATTGGTCTTAATTTCTTTCTTTAGATTGATTTTTATCCTCTTATAAGGACTTGCTGATAGTGCTGCAAGAATTTTACCTCACAAAAATTGCATGTAGTAAATGTTGCTATTAGTAACAACCCTTCTCCTACATTAGATGCAAGTTTCAATATCATGATTTAAGATATGATGTCTTCTTAGAAAAGTCCACTCTGAGAGCCAGAAAAAGGATCTTACTACATTATGCTAAATCTTCTCCTCTTAAATTTCTCTAGTGACTCACCAATAAATATTCACATCGGGAAAGATAAAATAAACTCTTTTAGAGTCATATCTGGTTCAAAAGCAGTTTTAAAACTCCTAAACGCATCCTTCTACTCATAGGGACTAAGGGTTTTTCTTCATAATCGCTCATGGTGATCTCCTATTTGTCCAATAATTGTAATTTTTCATTAGTAGGCCTTAAGTATGGAAACATCAGACAGCTTGTCATAGTCTATAATATGAGCCTCACAATGCTGAAAATACTCCATATTATTTTGTATGCCCTTACTTTGTCTGAAATCTGCTTGGTCTTTAGTCTATGATATACCAGGACAGCCATATAGCTGCCTATAACTGTTATGGGGACTCCTGGTTCTAGTGTTCTCATTATGATGCAGTTAACATCCTTTAGAGACCTGTAGTCAAGAAAAATTTTCTATAGAGTCATAAGTCTAAGAGTGACCTATCTGTTGTGATTTGGTCTGACTAATCCAGGGAACAATTTTTATATACTATATATATATTCAACTAATTATTAAACCGAGGCTTTAAGTACTTCACCCCTACACCAGCCTTATTGTATTTAATTAATTTACAAATTATCTTGCCCTACATCCCTTTAATATAACTATTTAATTTAATTTATCCTTGCCCTAGCGGCTTTGTCAACTTGTAGTATCAATTTACTATGTAATTTATTAGGTAATTACATCTAGTATCAGGCAAAAAATCGTTACAGTCAATTATAATTTCCTCACCAAATTACCAGCGTAAACTCCAGATCCTTCAATATGATTGAATTAGTCACCCCATGATTCAGATAACCTTAATTTATTTATCTTATTATTAGAAACTACCTTTCCTCAGTGCCAGCATAAATGCGTCATTATAGTGTTTATTAATATCATTGGTCAACAGCGTCTAGCTTAAACATATGACTTAAATTAATTTATGAAACAAATTTAAGACACTAGTACTTTGTCTTTTATTATAATCATTTAGCAAAATTCTAAGTTCTTAGCTACCAATACTTGCACCTATAGAAACCAAAAGATTTATATATGAATAACCTGAAGTGCTGTCAATTTGTAATGGGATCTAGTTCTTATTAAAGCTGAAAAGCAGCCTACCCATGACCAAGGTAATTAACCCACTAGCTTTAAGCCAATGTGAGTACATGAGACTACAGTTTGATTATCAAAGAAATGAAAACATGTGAGTGATAACAGAGGTTCTATTCTGTGTTTTTTGGGTAAGTCCTGATACATATTGCCTTCTTAATTGTTGCAACTGACATGTAGAGTTGAAATGTAATTCTGAATGCTGATTTCAACACTACTCAAATGAAAATATCTCCATTATAGACTTCTCTCACCTACCCATTAGTTCATCATCCATATCCAAAAGTGACAAATTTATTCCAGAAGTGAGTTCACCAGTATTAAATATTAAGGCTTCCATCATAGATGAAGGACAACTTAATGTCTTTATTTCACATTGCAAATACCAAATTTTTTACTTTTGTCCTCAATGATAAAGGACATACTTGAGTCCCTTTCATTTAATTATAGGAATTACTTCCCTCTATCTTTAATAAATCTACCACCTCTCTTAAACTATTATGATTTATTCTCTAAAGAACATATAAGTGTCCTATCATCTTTTTGTTCTTTTATAATGAGCTTATTCTGGATCACTTCTTGTTCTTGGCTTCCCTTACTTTCTCTGGATGGGTTACCAAAAGCATACATTGAATGATACTGGCTCAAAAAATTATTACAAAATAGCTATTGGCAGCTCCTAATATTCCCTTTGTTCAGGAAACTAGATTAAAGGTTGTTTATAAAAAAATATTCCCTGTGATAAAGTGAAGACCTTTATACTCTTTCTAACATGAAAACGTCTACTTTGTAGAGACCATATCTACCATTATTTAACTAATTTACCATGTTATCTTTGTCATAGGTTTGTAATGGCACTTTGACTTTACATAGAACTTTTGAGGGAACTATAATTGCAGATTAACTTGGACATTAAATTTTTAATTTATATATTAAAAAAACTTTATACATTCCAAACAAAGTGGTGGCTCACATCCAGAAATGTTCTAGCTACTATGCAAGAAACCACAACACCTTCAAGCATAATTAACATTAGCTCCTTTTATTTAAAATTAGCTGGCCTGTTAAAAATACTCAAAGGCTGAGCTATCACCTGCTCACATAACTTCTGACTTCAAAATAAAGTCAACAATTGATAAAGGTATAATATACTGTACCAACCCATGCCTTAGGAAAAGACCGCGCTGATTGTTATAATTGACAAAAATGATTGAAAAATTAAGATCATCAAGAAGTCATCTTATGTATGTCCCACTTTATTGTTTTAGATAAGCCATTACTATCTCTCAGTCCATGTGTTGACTTTTATTTATAAACATTACAAAAAAATCAAACCTCACCCATTGACATTATAGCAACAAAAAGCTTTATAATTAGAGAAGTTATGAGTGCTCTAAAATGTTGTACTATTTTAATAACTCTAATAAGATCTGCATCAATAAATGACAAGAATACTTATATGCTTTATGTTTTTTAAGGAATGAATATGTGTACAAAAAATATGCCCTTTAGTTTAATAAATTCCCCTGACTTCTTCCAAAAGGTTTATTGTTGTGGTACTGGATGACCTCATGGGCTCTTCGCAATATTACATGGCTGAAATCTTAGGGGCTTATAAAGAAAAAGAGTTACAAGCTTAACATATAGTAGGCGTCAAAGAACACTTAGACTATTAAATCTAACCATAAAATTACATAATAATATTTACAAAATTAATATTTTGCTTTATAAGATCAACCTTTCTTACAGACAATGATTGGTCTAAACCATGAATCAGACGTTAGCAATTGTTCATCTTTTAACTAATATACACTACTGTGACGTCTTCTTTTCTTGAGAACTTCTTGAGAATATTTCCTCTCATATTTCAGATTCTTTAACCCTACTATACGCGGCATCAAGCAAAAAAAGCTTTATACCAGATGACCAAAAGTGGCGCAGCCTTTAATGTGGTGAAATCCATAATTTGTCTAGAACAGTCTTAATATATAAAAAGTTAAATGTCTTATTATTACTGTTACAAAGCATCAAATATCCCAATAGAAATGGCTTTGTTTCAAAAATATAAGATTTAGTAGAAAAATGTCATTTTTTTATCTTAGAAAATGGTATGGACCGGTATATAAAACATTCTGTAATAAGGAACCTCTTACTTTATAATAAGTTTTACATCATTGGCGTCATCATCTGCAATGAACTAAATGACCTTTAGCTGTTTTCAATTAGTTTTGAGGATTGATGCACTAGTCTCACCAAAAAGGTTAACCCCTCATCATTCCAGATGGTTGTAAATTCTCTATGGGTTTTGTTTATTTATGAATTTATGATAGTAAGTAACAATTTGCTTCCTGACACCAAATCTCAAGGAACCTTCTTTGACTAAAAACCTTCTTTTCTAGCACTAGTGGCCAACCCAAAAGGGAGAGCCGCCACAAATATTTATTTGCAGATGAGCCAAACAAAAAGATTATCATAATAAAAATAAAACTAATATAGCCCCTATGTTATCAGCCTAGAAAGCCATATCAGATGGTGAGGAAGCTTTTTGAAAACTTTTATCTGGCACCCGCTTTAACTGGCAGACCATGGCGGACAACATTGGGGTGGAGCATCATCAGCATGTGGCAAAAGGAGGTATAGTTGTGGATTTTCTTCATTTATGAGGCCAGCGGTGTCCATAGCCTCAGCATATTGAGCAATTTGATGCTCAGCAAAAGTAATGAGAGCTGGCACACAAGCAAACAACTTTATGCGCTGGAAAGTTTGTTGACTACAAACCTTTCATTGACGGACATCTAAAACAAACAAGTTTTATTATTTCCAGAATAATTGAAAGAAGTTACCTATCTAACCATATAGGGATGCTTAATAAAGTTAAGATATAAAAGATTTGGATGTCCCTTGGAGTTTTTAGGCTAACTTTCTAGTAATCATCCTAAGAATAAGTAAGTGTGATAAAGAAATTGCAAACCATTTGACTATTCCGTCAGCTTCATGAAGTAATCTATATACTAAGGCAAGTTTTGGTTACACCAGGCCCAGAGGGTGGAGATCATCTGGGCACATGAACTCCTGCTGAAAATACTCAGAAAAAGATAGACCACATAGCTTATATGTAGTTTTATAACTAGAAAGGCTGTGGCAATATGGTCTGAGCAACATGTAATCACAAAGTATTTATATAATTAATTTTTTATACAACAAATAATTAGACTGAGGTTTTGATCAATTGGTGCATTATGCCAAAGTCAATTTGCAATTTAATCTTATGTATTAATTTTTATTGGGCTTAATCACCAACAAAAGTGTTACAATGATCAGTATCAACTTATATCGCTAACTAAAGATATTAGGGAAAGTACGATCAAATACTTTCCGCCCTAACTTTGGTACACCTTGAATCATTAATTTATATCAATGTACGAGGGCCTGTGATTTAGTATTTTATATTACTTTTAACTATATCATTTCCTTTTCCCCGTCACATTAGCGTAAAAATGTCGCCATAGGTTTATTATTATTCTCCTTTGGTTTGGATCTCATCTCAACCTTAATTGTTATCCAACTACAAAGTAAATCTCTAAGGCTAAGGGCTTAGTTTCATTGACTTCTATGAACAGAATTGTTGATAATTTTATTTTATATAAGTGCAGTTAATTTACCAGGTATCTGTCACCTTTAGAATTCATAGCTGAAAAGAATATAATATGTATTAAAGACTGGACATAGAATAGAGATTTTGGATAGTATATAAAACTACTAGCTGTAAGGTAAAGAGAACTCCTAAGTTTCCAATTCTGTTTTTACTAGTAGACTACTTTGTGTATTTATTTCATCTTTAATTTTAACAAAAACCTTGTTGTAGCAACTTAATATAATTAGATATCTTTAGAGTTACTGACTTCAAACAGTTTACTATTTTTTAGTGCTTCTATCTGACCATTCAAAATCATTGCATAAACTCCAATATAAACAATTTGTGCTCACTACAGGGGTCACTTTCCTTCACCTTGTACATCAAAAATCTAATGATGACCCAGTCAGATGATACTGCTGTGCTATAGTAATGCTTTGTTGTTATGATAAAGTGGTCACCCTGAGGCACAGAATTTCTTCTTTCCAAAATATGCGTTACCCTAATAGTGGCGACTCAGATAATACTGTTGCTTTAAAAAAAATTAGTAACTCATGATCACCCAGCTTCTAAAGTTAAATTAAGTAACACTTTAGTTTGGGAGATTGACTCTATGCATCTACTATTTCACTCCCAAAGAGGAGAGATTAAATTGATGAAAATATAACTGTTCTTTCCAGGAAGAAATTGAATAGGTTGATCATCAAATGTTGGTGGAGTGTCATCACTTTTCTAGTATAATAAATCAATTATGCAAAGTATATATGGATATTTTTGCTGGCATCTGGTCCAAAAGACAATGGAGCGTTAATGATGCAATAAATGTCTATGGTTCTTACTACTTTTCAAGCTCGGTACTTTTGGGTTAAGTCAATTACCATTATCCCAGATGGCAAAAGCTTTGCCACCCACTCCACCACCAACTTCTACTCCTTAGCCACCCTCTATTCCCAATATACAAACTTCCAGTCTGGTTGCTTTGATGGCTCACAGTCATTTTTCTCCTGCTCTCCATTTAGAACACTTTGAGGTTCAACTGTAATAAAACCCTTTACTGCTCCATGATTATGGTTGTTAGTTTCCTTGTACTCCTACATGGTTTCACTTTTTTGTAGCTTGATGGTGCTGTGCCCAAGAAGCCCAACATTAGATACATGTAGCAGTCTAAGACTCAAAAAAGTATTTTTTTACTTTTTGAAGGTGCAAATTCACTCAGAGGTCCCATCATCTAGAGTATCCATTCTATGGTAAGATCAGCAAAAGAACTTGTTGAAGTCCAGTATCTTTTTTTAGCACTAGGTGGTCCCAACTTAATGGGGGATAACCCAATCTCATTGAAGTCCAGTACCAAACAAGAGATAAAGATATAATTGAATTAGCTTAAATTTAGTATGTAATAGAATTTTCTATACATTACATGTAACATTAAAAACCCTGATAAGAAAAGATTAATAAATTGATGAAAAGGGAGATTTGGATTGTAGTCCATGGTCAGGCAATGCACCCAGCTTTAATGATGCCTTTGTAGAATATTTTTATTATGTTAAAAATTATTTTAATGAACCAATTTGGATAAAACTCATTACCACTTAGGTCAATCATTGGGCAAAATCTTGATTTTTACTTTTGCAGGTACATCTCAATTTATAGTCTTGAACGTCACCTGAATTAGTAATCACTTAACATTGGGATAATCCTTCGCCTCAGCTAATCATGGTTTCAATTTTGGGTATTTTGAGCTCAAGTCAGTCCATTGATTTCCTAAATTTTATTGAAGCTTACCATCAATCAATAATTAAATATAGTTGATCAAAAGGTTTCTCTATACCTCTTTCAAGTTTAAGTGATGTTTCTCATGTGGGATAAAGTAGGTGCTCTACTTCCCCTAATATCTGGTACTCAGATATACAATAACTCCAATTAGCTTACTCAAGTTTAGCAAAGATGTGAATGTACATAACTAAATGCATTAATTAAATTTAGCATGGCGGGTACCACTGAGGCTGCTATGTTGGCTACTTTAATGATTTCCTTGGACTCAGTCAGCCAGGAACTTATAATGCTAAAGAAGAGGGAAGTTAGATGACTTACAACAATGCCAAAAATCGCTTTGATTGTGTGTTCAGTAGATCAGAATGGATGACACCGCATAAAATGTTGATCCTAGTTTTTCCTTTACATATATTAATCTGTGGAAGCTTTTGCTGAGTGGTTTTTGTTGAGGAACAAGTATTATATGGTCCTGAAGTGTTAAATAACATTAAAACTGAACTACTTTTAGAAACACTTGCATGCCATGCAAAGATATATAACATATATTATTACCCAGGCTTGATTATGACCATTTTTCTGCTCTAATAGGTAACTATATTTGCCAAAGTGCTAACATTTTGGTCGCCCCTAAAAAAAATTAATTTGAGTTATAAAAAATCACCAATAGTTAATTGTCTACAAATATAAAGTCTTAGCTGGCCTTCTCAGCCACTATTCACTTTTTCTAAAAGAGATTCAAATCACTTTTTGAACATGAAACATGAAGGGGCACTATGCCAGTCATTGCTCTGATAAAGTTGCTGAAACCCTCACTTAAATGAGAACCCTAGAAATGACTATGACTTGGGAAAAGATATAGTGGGTAGAAAAGTGTTATTTTTCTTCTGCCAACTCAAGTGATCCCATTTGGTAAAAAATCAAAGAACTTTAATGGTTACAACATTATCAATGAAAAACCAGGGCGCTTTACCATCACTTTCACAGAAAGAAATTTTCAAGGAGGTGTTTACTGAATCTTCTCTATTTGTTCTGTAAAAGTGAGTCTGTTTTATCTAGTTTAATAATAAACAACACCTTATGTGCAACAATTGGTACAACAAGATTTTTATTCCTCTGGCGTTATCTTTAGACAAGATGGGGTACAAGTGACTCCTATCTATCATTGTGATGAGGTAATAATTCTCACAACTAAGTGATAATTTACAATCATTTTTAGGCCAATATGACAATCTTAATGTTATTTCTATTAAGTTGCTGACACTTATTACTCTAAGTGCACTTATATTGATATTACAGTGAACAAACTCAAAGTAATGGCCAGCTTAGATAGTTTGACACCATATCAATATTGTGTTCACTAAAAAAAGAGGTTTACTCCCAATATTGGCCTTTGTAAAGTATAGAGTTCCATGAAGTTATATAGAAAAACTTATGAAGGAGCTTCCATTGCATTGCCGCTGCATTTCAGCTCACTGGTGGTACTCACTACTGTCAGTTCTACAAAATCAAAATTATGATATTCTTATCAATATCTCTTTTATGAGGACTTATAGAAACAAGGCTGATAATGATGAGAACAAATTGAAAATATTAGGTAAACCCTTCTTACTATAATTGGATGAATAGCATGTCTAAGCCCTAAACTCAGGCGTTTGTTAATTTCACCTAAACTAGATGGCATTGTTCCAATTAGCTATCACAAACTTTAAAACTAAACCAAGCGGTTGCCTTAGCAGATTAAGGAACCCAAGGAATTTGCTCCGTTCTAATTTTAGTCTAACCAATGCATTAGGCTATCAATTGATGGTGGGAACTGAAATTGATTTAGAGGATTCCCCATGTATTATATGATGAGGTATATACTTCGTTCTTCCAAACTAACTTGGAATAAGTTGCTGCGCCCAAATTCGTTTTTCTCAATCATGATAAATTCAAGTTCTGTTACCTAATTTAAATTTTTTTTGTCATATGCATGTTAAGCGGTATTTATTGCTACTTTGTTCATCTTTCATGGCAAAAAAGTGCAAAACATCCATGAGTTTGGTTATTGGATGAACTTGGACTTGAAGGCAATGAACACCATTCAGCACTTTCATTAGTACCTTTAATATACCACAGTGGGTTAATCAAGGACAAAAGTAAAAGTTCTAGTCTACTAATAGATATTTTTAAGAAAGTCCAACTTCAATTTGGTTTGTGAACAAGCTGCATTACTCCATGCTAAAACTAAATATTCCTCTTAATTGTCTTCATCTGATTGATAGATCAAAGTCAGATAAGGAAGACATTAATAAGGAAATCACATAACTAGTACAGCTGTGGATGTTAGTGTTATCCAAGAGTTCTCAGGCCTCCAAAATCTTAATTATAAAAAAGGTGGCATCAATTGCGTGGTGACTAATTATAGGAAGCTTAATATTCATATTAGATAAATACCTATCTTTTTCCATGCTTTTATGATGCATTAAACAAATTAGGCGGCGCACAATACTTTTCAGCCATGGATCTAATTTTAAGCTATTGGTAGATTTATTTGCATCAAATTGGAACAAGATAAGTGTGCTATGATTATGGCTTAGGGCTTATATTAACCCACTTTGATGCCAAAATGGTTGTGCAATGCTCCTGAAACGTTTTATTAAGTCATGAATACTTTTTTGGGTGAATTAAAAATTCCTGTTTTTCGACTATATGATCTAATTGTATTTTCCAAAAGCTTCAATGAACATTTGCTTCATTTTGTAGAAGTCTTTCAGTGCCTTGCCAAGGCTGAGTTGAAGATCAAGTTGCAGAAGTTTAGATGTTTTCAAGAACAGTTAGAAATTTTTGGTTTTTGTTTTTAATAAGCAGGTCTTATGGTCTCAACCAGCTAATTTTGTTGCAATAAATAGGATTGTGCCTCTGATAGAAAATGAGATATCCTGGTGTTCCTGGAAATGATTGAATACTATTGGAAATACATCAAATAATATCAGTAAAATTGTTGAGCTTTTGTTTTTATATATTGAAGATTGGTGTTTTCTTTGAGTGGAAAGCAAACGGTCAGTTAGTCTTTAATATGCTAAGAACTTGTTTTATCAAAGCTATAATATTGCTATATCATAGTTTTAAACTCTTTATATCTAAACCAATGCACCTCTTACTGCCGTCAAGGCTTTGCTATCTCATATTGTTGATGATGGAAGGGAGAACCTAATGGTTACTGGAGCTGATACTGCATTTTCATGAATTTAGATATATTATAACTGAGAAGGAGTGTCTGGCTTTAATCTATGACTGCAAGCAATTCTGGGTCTATGTACATGAGGCGCACTTTACTGTAGTAACTGACTACGCCTCCTTACTATGGTTACAAAATCCTAAATAGCTGGAAGGACAGCTGGCCTAATGGACTCTGAACCTACAAGCCTATGATTTTTGAGATTCATCATTTCCATGGAGTGAAACATAAAAGCCCATACCATCTCTCTCATTTTCTCACTGTGGCCTTAGTGACCAAATCAACATATAAACTTTCTTATAAAATGATAACACAGAAGTAGGCAACGAACTTAAGAAGTTCAACGCACACTAGAAAACTCGAGAAAGAATACTCTCATCAAATATGGCAAAATTTATAAGAGTTTTTATGGCCAACTCTTTTCAATTCAATGGCCAACTGGAAAACTGAATTGATCATCATGGCCCATAAGTAGATGGGGTAAGGAGGTGTAAAAGTTTATAGGATTTTAATTTTCTCAGTTAATAACCCCTATAATAATATTACTTGCACAGGTTCAGGCTTTGTGTAATTCTCCGTGTTGTATAATAGTAGTCGATATGATTGTTTGATAATAGTATGGCGACTATTATCTGTAGTTGAATGGAAGTATTAGATTTTGGTCCAACGCTTGGCCAGTATTTCCTCTTAAAATACTTATGATGTCTTAATATGGACTTGTTCCTTCATACCACCTAACTTGATCTACTCTTAGTTCCCTGTTTACAGTTTCGCTGGTTTGACACACAGTCAGCAGCAATCCCCAATTTGATTCAGCTTCTTCACTGGATCCCCTCTCAGATCCTTACTCTTTATCTTAAAGAGTCTCCCAATTGTTGCACACAGCAATAATATCCCTGAGAAAGAATAGAACAAATGGATGCTGATAAAGTTTACTAAGCTAATACATTAGTAATTGTGATAATTTGTGATATGGTAATTTAAGATCAGGAAAATTTTATTATTTATTTATGAATTTTATAGAATTTATAGTGGGGAATTCAGCGCTCAACCCTCAGTTGGCACCTCCTTGATGAAACGGCAGCTGTTGCCATTGAATCGCCCGTCCTCATCTCAGCAGCGAAGGTCTTCCCACATCCCAGCTAGGATTCCATCATTAAACACCCTCAAGACCTAAAACGGAAAGAGCTGGAAAATGTGTCCCTAACATTTTCCTCTCAATACGAGCAAACCAATCATATTTTGCTAGTGACCTTCTTAGGTAATGGGACTTGTTACCCATTAAGGCAGGTTGCAAAACAACTGATCAATATGCTAGTTGCAGGTGGCATCACTCGCCTTGCAACTTACTCCTTAAATTCCCAATAAGTTGGTGATGAAACCTGACTGATACCAATTGGTACATCTGATAGTTAATTACTATCAGATGCCCCTATTTCATTGGCAACTCTTCTCAACGAAATCTTAAGCATTCATTCAGATCAATCCCCAGTGGATCTGACCAGGCGAATAACTTAAATTTCCCAAACATAGTTACCCCAAAATCAGGTTTAACCAATATCCAATTCACCTTGCATTAAGGAATTATTCCCTAGCGATCCCTGGTAATCTATCTAGTTGGGAATATGGGAAAAAATCCCAACACATCCCCCCTCTTGCCTAGATTTCCAGCAATAAAAGGATCAGGGCAGGAGAACACCACTTCAGACACTCAGTCAAATAATTCATTTGCTCAAGCGAAGTATGATAATTAGTACTCAATACTGCTCAGGGTGACCTTCAGCATGTGGCTTTCTTCCTTGTCCTCCTCGCTACCACCTACTCATAGCGCGGTCCCCATGACCTTCTGTCATGCTGGGCTGATCAATTTACTTGTGACGAAATTAATCCTGGGATCCAGTTTTCCCCCTGTCAGTGCATATGACCCACTGTCATATTCAGGATTCTTGCTCCGGCGTCCTCAATTTCTTGATTTTCTTCTCATCCTCAACAGGAGACTCTTTCCCATCGATGTTTGTTTTGTGGCCCAATTAAGAATGCTCATTTATGTACACCCTTTTTATTTTCTTCTCATAATCTCTTGGCTCATACCATTCTTAATTCTTCTCTGGAGAACTTTTCCCATTAATTTTGAGATTAATTTCTCCAAAATTGGAGCTTAATTTACTTCATAGTGCATAATGTCAACTATCATATAAGTCCAACATCCCCCCTCTCATCTAGCTCATATGTTGAATTCCAAGTTGCAGTACCAACAGCTGCTCAACATTTTGTCTGATCAAGATCTTCAGCTCTTCCAGTGGATGAGTTGGTCTGCACAACAGAACCTTTTCTATGGTCCTTCCAGGATTCATATTCCTAGACAAGTACCAGTGGCTAATCTTTCCTTGGAATTACCAGAAATGGTAATCAACCCCGCTGAAACTAGGTTAGCAATCATCTTGAACAACTCGTGGCCAATCCTTCCTCTGTCATCGATTCCAGAGTTAGATTTTGAGACTCTTCTGGATTTGGCTCCTTTCACAGATGCTCATAACATCATCATTAAATCTCCTGAAATTATGCCTTTTGCTCTTGATCGTTCATTCCTTGCTGGATTGGACTTGCTTCTGGAGTTGCTCTTCTGACTTGGTCAATATTAGAAAGCCAGCAGTCTTGGCCACTGAACTCATCATTATCAACAGCATACATTTAAAACTCCCTTATGCAGAATTAAGGGCCCAAATCACTGAGGCTTTATCCATAGCTCTGAATTCTTCCAATCAAGAAAACATCCTAGATTGGGATATTTCAGCCTATGCTCTTTGCTTTGCTGGCCAAGTTCCTCAAAGTTGGGCCACAAAGCTTCCAGCCTCTCCAAGTTTCCATCACACTTTCTGCTTCAGCTTCTGAGAAGCTTATAGTCATCGCTTGCAGGATGCCATTCGCTCCTTGTATAAATATCTCATTTCTGGTGAATCCAATCAGTATCTTCTGCTGATGGCCTTGATAGGGGGCATGATTCAGCAATACCCATCTGATATCCCTTGTTTGTTGCTGGCCCATATGTCCAGTGTTCTTGACAAAGCCATTGGCATGCGCTCAAGACCAATCTTCCAGCTCTGGTACTATATTTTGGGATTACTTGGGATTATTTTCTGACTGCCTCTTCTTGTACTATTGCTTCCCTCCCCTCTCCAGGGTATTGCGTTTGGCTTCTTCCAACATCTCAATTTATCTTCCCCAAGTCGCTTTTCTTGCAGGTATCTGCGTCTGCTCAATGAACTTGGTTTCATGTAGGTATAGCCCTCGCTAGCATCCAATCTCACATAGATTTGATGGGTTATTCACTCCTACTGTGATCCATCTTCCCTCCCCCAAGATGCAACATAGGTGAAATTATACCCATATCAAGGATAATCAATAAAAAAAATAAAAATTATAAAAAATATTGGTTTTTCTATGCGGTTTTAATAATCTTTTTACCAATATTTTTATCAATCTTTTATTTTTTTCTTCTTTTTTTCATGGTAATTGACCTTGCTTCTGTTCAGCAGTCCATTTTTTATTTTATTCCTCCAATCTGGATCCTAGGTATACTTAAACCTACCAGTTTTCTATGGTTCAGAGGGCTTACATCATTAATACTTAACCATCTATATTAGTTCAGAGGTCCTTTTTTCATACTTGACCAAATCATTAGGACATAACCAACTTAATGGTTCAGCGGTCCTTTGAGAATTCTTTTTTATTTTTTGATCCATCGCTTTAAATACTTAGCATGGACTCAAGTTACTTTCCTTCCATCCAAGAGGTTCTTGATAAAGTAGGCATCCATTGCCGTCTTGGTGATAATCTCAAACAGACCTGACCACAATGAATCCAATTTGTTTCTTCACCCAAAAACCATGTGTATTGCAATAGGCAACTCTTTTGCATATTTGGTATTCTGATAAGGCCGGTTGGTTCTTATCATCTGTCATTTTCTCTTGTATCCTTTTCTTCAAAGTTGTATTTAAATGCTTGTGATTGCATTTTGATCAGGATAACTATCAATTAGTTCAAATACTACTTGGCACTCATCCCCAATGTTGGCTCCACTACTGAATATTAAATTGGTGGCAATGCGGCCTTCCTCCCATATTGCAACTTAAACGGCGTTTTTCCCATTGCTGTATGATGACTAATATGTAGGCGAACGTCACTAGACTCAGGTACATTCCTCATGCAGAAGTTCTTCCTGCGACCAGCTTCCTCAGCGTCATGGCCAATGTTCCATTAACTCGTTCCACCAGTCCACTCATCTTTGGCCAGTAGAGTACAGACACAAATATTGGATCCCCATTATCTCATTTAACTATGGATCACATGAGATGTGAATTTTGTCCCATTGTCACTTAGCAGGAATTGTGGGCATCCATATCAGTATTTTAAAAGATCCAGGATGAACTTTGCAGTACTGGTAGCATCTACTTTTGCCAGGGCCTTCATCTTAACCCATCTCATCAGATGATTGATCACAACTATTATGTACTTGACTACCCCCATGCTCATCATCAGTGGTCCCATCATGTCGATGGACACTGTATGCCAGGCAAATACAGGGCGGACCAGTCACTATCCATTTGTATTCTTATGTGGCTTGTGCAGCTGGCACTCCACATAGCAAGTTAGATAGTCGGCAACATCATAGTTGATTGACTCCCAGTAGTAGTACTAGCAAATATGGTCAGTCGTTTTTCTCAGGCCTCCATGCACAACAACCTTATGAGTGGCTTTAACAATAGCTGCTTTTTCCAACAGCTTTGAGAATAGTAACCACTTCCCATTAATCATCTTAAAATTTGTCCATTCATGGTCTTGGTGTTTTCTATCACTTTTTGAAGCGCACCTTGGATTTCTTGGGGCTCATTCCCAATTTCTCTGCTGACCATTCTCTGGAATAACTCATCCACTTACTGGTATACCATCTGGGCAATTAGTGATTGCAATAAGCCATCCACATTATGATGAGAAGCCCCCGCTTGGTGGAAAATCTCATAATCATAATCCTGTAACTTCAATGCCCATTGGGCCAGTCATCCTTCTGGTTCTCACAAATTGTGAAGCCAACGCAATGAGGAGTGGTCCTTCGCCAATTTGAACGTGTTCCATGGATGTACACCTTAAAATGTTTACAGGCATAAATGACCGCAAGGCATTCACAAACAGTTATGGTGTAGTTCCTCCCAGCGGCTGAGAGTGTCCAGCTCACATATGCCACCAATTGTTCGTCCCCAAGTTCATATACTTAGCTTAATATGGCGCCAACCACCGTTAACAAAGCATCAGTTTTATAATAAATTATCAATCAAAATTCAGATATTTAAAAGCAGAGAATCCATTAGGTACTGGCGTAGCTCATTGAAGGATTCCTGTGCTCCTTCATTCCATACAAATTCTTTCTTCAGATCCTCCAACAGATGGAATAAGGGCTTGCGATTCTGGCAAAATCCTAAATAGATCTTCTATAGTATACGACCATTCCAAGAAACACTTGGATATCTCAGACACTCTTCAGCACAGACAGTCATTATATGGCTTCGATCTTCTGAGCTTGCAGCTGCAGTTCATTAGAGTTGATCAAAAATCTTAGATATTCCAACTCTTTCTTAAAGAAGTGACACTTCCTCAGCTTAATCTTCAAGTTGGCCACAGACAGTCTCTTGAACACTTCCTCCAAGTGGTGTACATGGTCAGTAAACGTCCTACTGAACACATTGATATAATCCAAGTACACCAGGACGCATGACACTTAAAGTCATTTTTATAGCATCTATGGCCCTCTGGAACTTTGCAGGTGCATTACATAGACCTTGGGGCATCCTTGTCAGTTGTTATAGTCCCTGCACGGTAGAAATTGCACATTTTTCTTGCTTTCTTCTTGACAAATTGATTTGCCAATATCCTTATATCAGATCCATCGTTGAGAAATACTTAGCTTCTCCCAACCAATATAGCGCATTGTCAATTCTTGGTAGGGGATATGAATCCTTCTTCATAATCTTATTCATCTTCTGGTAATTAATCACCACCCAATTAGAGCCATCCTTTTTCTTCACTATAAGAATTGGACTCGCCCAGGGACTTGCCGATGGAACTAGAAGCCCATGCTTTACTAGTTTGCTGATTTCTTCTTCCACTACCGCTTCAGCTACCTTTGACTATCAAATTGGTCCCATCCTGAAAGACGAATTTTCTCCAGTATCAACCTTGTGGATTACATCTCTCACGCATCCCAAATTGTGGTTTCGTGGGCGAATATTTCCCAATACTTTTTGAACAACTTGAGCACCTCCTCTTGCTGTCCTTCCACAAGATCAGCAAGTTGCTTTCAATCAACCAATAGGTTGATACTCTTGGTTAGCCTTGCCGGTAATCCCATCTCATTGGGGGTCCAAAATCGTGGAATTTCCTCAATTTGGCAATCAGAATTAGATGAAAAAATGTGACGATCTGATTCTTCTCAATCTTCATAGGTTTTTTATTTAAATTTGCCGGGAGAACTCAAATTTTTCTATGGCCCAACATTATTATTTTAGGAGCCACCCAAGGCTCTACTCTGGACTTCTTCTAGGGGCTTCCAACCTCCTCATACAGCAGCTCTGGTATCTCTAATGTCAACCCATGTTGACAAACATTTGTACTCCTGGCAGTATAGTTTTCGCATTCTTGATCCTCTATGGTGTTCCCCTGATTCTCTAGGATTTACGTTGGCATTTTTCATTGCTTCCAGCCAACTAATTGGTATCAAATAAGGACAATGCCATCATTGTTTATCAAATTAATTAATTTATTACTCCTACTCAGTGGTGCTTCCCCATCATTTTGATTAACCAATGTTAACGTATGTCCCAATATGGTCAATGTATTATCCTCAAAGTTATATTTACTCCATACTTCCGTAGAAATTTTGTCCTGGTCATAATGTTATAGTTTTTGTTGACAAAAACTATTGCTGGCGCAGATACCACCAAGGATCTAAATCAAAGTGGCAAAGTGATATACGCTCCACATGAGATGGTGGTATTCAGCCCAGCTGTCCCATACTCCTTCTTGTGTTCCAAGTCAGGCGAGATCTTCATACTTCCACCAGCTTGGTCAAGACATTATTAATAGGCGCTCCGCTGTCAACAATCGCCCTCACCTGTACTTGATTCACTAGTATATCTATATATGTACACACAGAGTATTTTAAGATAGTATTAACTGAGTGTATAGTGGCAATATTAATCAAATTGAGGTTGTGGATGATTTGCGCTGATAAATCAGGAAACAATTTCTTGATCGCACTGAGGGGGATTAACAGGTTTGCCTCATCTAATCGAACTTCAGTCAATTCTTCAGGATTATCTGTGGCTCAGATCTTGACAGATAGTTTGATGGGCGTACGGCTGGGCAACTTCTTTGATTATCTTGGGGTCAATCCCCTTGCCCCAGATCTTGTTACCATATTCACATCCAAATTGACCAAATGATGCAGTTGATCCTATACATCTTCATCCATGAACAAATCACTGATGTCAATTTCCTCATGCATAATATTTGGAGGAACAGGCTTCTATGCAGCTCTAGACTGTTCCCCGTCTAGGCTGCAGGCCCTTTTCCTGACTCCTTTGTGGTTGCGGACTCCTTTGCTTGGATCACGTTGATTTGATCCTTCACTTCTTGCAGTGCACAGCAAAATGTCCCTTCCCTCCACATTGATAGCAAACCTTTTTTTCTTATTAATCCGTTTAAAGACTTTGGGCTTATTCCCCAGCATGGTTTGGTTGTTCATCTCCTTAGCACCCTTGTTCTCCTTTGTAGAATTTGAATTACATACTGGGTTTGATTTGAAACTTCTGTTTGGGGCATCAAAGGTTGCTCCCAAGACTTTCAAATTGTCTACCATCTGAGAGGTGGTAATTTCTGTCATGAACACAGAAAACATCATTCAATGAAAATTACAGTAGGGGGAAGGGCCACTTTTAATGCAATTCTGGCATTGAATCATCCGATTCCTTTTCTCCAACCAGGATTTGCGATTCCTGGTAGAAGCAATCAGCAAATTTTGCTAAAAATTCATCTTTATGGAATTGGATGCCCATAAACTCTTGTTTGCGCTTTGACATGCGTGTCAGGCTTCCATATTCTTTCATAATGGCCACTTTAACCTCTACATACAACCAGCTGTCCCCCTCCAGGTGGGGCAACCCTAGGCTTTGACAATCAGTATATAGGCAGTTCATCTCTGTCAATGCCTTTTGACAATCGCCATATACTTACATTGTCTTATTGAACAATCAGAAAAACACTGGGCCATTATCCCAATATAAAGTTGGCAATTTTGGTGTCACTTCGAATTCTTCCGTGGTTTCTCTAGCCACCTCTCAGGTTTGACTACTTGGCTCACTTGGGGAGTGATTTTGGGCGTCATCTCTGAAATAGCGGTAGAAGTGGTATCATGTTTTTGGGTAGTCATCTTCCCAATTATTGTACAGGGAGTTTTTTCTTCAGCGTCAGTCACCACATATGGCTCACAATCGCATTTGTGAGTCTTTAACTCCTTGAACTGTTTAATCAGCCGCTTGATATCAGCGCTGAATGCTCTTAAATGAATGTGATCTGCTTCACACTCCATTTTTAGAAATAAGACTTCTCAAATTAAGTCCCTTCTTTCTTCTTTACTGATGTTAACTTTTCCAAGTAGCTCATTCCCAAAACTAGTAACAAAACTTATCTCTTCCTCCATCTTGGCAACTCTTTCTTCCACAGCTGCAAATTCTCAATGATCCACTGAGTTCAGGGCGTTCTGATTAACAGTTGCTAACTATGTCCATAGTTGTCAAATCTCATCTTTTTACGTCATCACTTCTAAGTTCTTCTACTTAACTACTCCCCTTTAGTGAGCACCACTTTGTAAAAATTTATAGGTTTCCTGATTATTATCAGCCAATAACCCCTATAAACTTATTACTTGCACAGGTTCATTGTTGTGCATTTTTTCGCGTTGTTTGATAGTAAAATATAATTGTTGATAATAGTACGATGACTATTATCTGTAGTTGAATGGAAGTATTAGATTTTAATTCAACTCTCGGCCAGTAGTTCCTCTTAAAATACTTATGATGTCTTGTATAGGGATTCATTCCCTCGTACTGCCTAACTTGATCTACTCTTAGATCCCTGTTTACAGTTTCTCTGGTTTGATACACAGTCAGCAGCAATCCCCAATTTGATCCAGCTTCTTCTCTGGATCCCCGCTCAGATCCTTACTCTTTATCTTAAAGAGTCTCCCAATTATTGCACACAGCAATAATATCCCTGAGAAAGAATAGAACAAATGGATGCTGATAAAGTTTACTAAGCTAATACATTAGTAATTGTGATAATTTGTGATATGGTAACTTATGATCTGGCAAATTATTATTATTTATTAATGAATTCTAGAGAATTTATAGTGGGGAATTCAGCGCCCAACCCTCAATTGGCATCTCCTTGATAAAATGCCAGCCGTTGCCATTAAATGCTCATCCTCATCTCAGCAGCGATGGTCTTCCCCATCCCAGCTAGGATTCCATCATTGGACATCCTCAAGACCTAAAACAGAAAGAGTTGGAAAATGTGTCCCTAACATTTTCATCATAATCCAAGCAAACCAATCATATTTTGCTAGTGACCTTCTTAGGTAATGGGACTTGTTACCCATTAAGGCAGGTTGCAAAACAACTGATCAATATGCTAGTTGCAGGTGGCATCACTCGCCTTGCAACTTACTCCTTAAATTCCCAATAAGTTGGTGATGAAACCTGACTGATACCAATTGGTGCACCTGATAGTTAATCAACTATCAGATGCCCCTATTTCATTGGCAACTCTTCTCAATGAGATTTTAAGCATTCATTAAGATCAATCCCCAGTGGATCTGACCAGGCGAATAACTTAAAATCCCCAAACATAGTTACCCCAAAATCAGGTTTAACCAATATCCAATTCACCTTGCATTAGGGAATTATTCCCTAGCGATCCCTGGTAATCTAGCCAGTTGGAAATATGGGAAAGAACTCCAACAGGGGGATATAAGAAAACCCAAAAATAAAATCATACCACTATTGGGAAATGAGATGTTTGGTATCCATGATGAAGGTAACTGTTATAAATAGTGTTAAGTCAAAGCCCATTAATTGGAAAGCCTTTTAATATCAGTTATTCAAACCTAATATCACCTGACACACCTTTCTATTGACTTTGTGGTTCACAGCCCAATAAATCTGACGTTGCAAGTATATCATAGTAGCCTTTACCACCTCACCAAGTGGGTGGAGGCCAAGGCTTTTTTGTTTATAGGTTCCACAGTGACGGCTTATTGTATTACAGAAGTGTCATATATTGGCATAATGCCTGAAATTCATAATAAACAATCATGGGACTAATTTTATAGCTCAGATAATTTTAGAGCTAAATAAATTGATGGGTATTTAAGGGGTCTTTTGTGTCCCCTGATCCTGAAACCCACATCACTTTAGAATGCAGAAAAAGTACCCTTGTTGAAATATTACATAATTTAGTTACTGGCAAGGCATTAATTTGGGACTTTTCTTTACTTCAGTTATTTTTTCCTATAATATCACCCAACACTTGGCGACTAGCATTAGCCCTTATAATTAATATATGAAGAACATCCCACGCTACCCCCTATTTTATACTCATGTATCCCACAAAGAGAGCATGAGTCATACTTGATGTTTGCAGAAGCTTTTGCAGACCTTAATTTGATTACAAAACTGCTTTTAGACTATTTCTCTGACTGTAAAAAATTTATGGTTTCTGGTTATTATCAATCAATAACCCCAATAAACTTATTACTGCACAGGTTCAGTTCTTGTGCAATTCATCCGCGTTGTATAGTATTTGATATTATCAGTTGATAATAGTATGATGACTATTATATGTAGTTGGTGGAATTCTTAGATCCTGGTTCAACGCATGGCCAGTATTCCCGCTCAAAATACTTGAGATGTCTTGATATAGGGATTCGTTCCCTCATACTGTCCAACCCAATCTTCTCTGAGATTCCCTGGTAACAGTTTCTTTGGTCCAACACACAGTTGGCAACAACCCACAATTGTTTCTCCTTCTTCCCTAAATCCCCTCTCAGATCTTTACTCTTTTCCTTAAAGATTCTCCCAATTATTGCACACATCAATAATATCCTTGAGAAGAATAGAACAATTGAAAGCTTATAATAGCTTACTACTTAAACTATATACTGGATAAAAACTATCAAACTATATAACTCTGTTCTAAACTCTGGTTTTACTATAACCTGTTTTTTATTATGAGTGAATTCTAGGAAATTTATAGTGGGGATTTGGACATCTAACCCTTGGTTGATACCTCTTCAATGAAATGGCAGCCATTGCTGCTGAATCACCCATCCTCATCTCAGCAGCGATGATCTTCCCCATCCTGGCTAGGATTCCATCGTTGAAATCCTCAAAAACTAAACAGAAAGAGTTGGAAAACGTGTCCCTAGCATTTTCCTCTTGATCCAAGCAAACCAACCATATTTGGCTAGTGACCTACTTTGGTAATGGGAATTATTACCCATTAAAGCAGGTCACACACCAATTGATCAATTTGCTAGTTGCAGGTGGCATCACTCACCTCGCAACTTACTACTTACATTCCCAATCAGTTGGTGATGAAACTTGACCAATCCAATTGGTACATCTGATAGTTAATCACTATCAGATGCCCCTGTTTCGTCAGCAACTCCACCCAATGAGATCTTAATCATTTATCTGGGTCAATCCCCAATGGATATGATCAGGTGAATATCCCAAAATCCCCCAAACATAGTTAACCCAAAATCAGGTTTAACCAATATCCAATTCACCTTGCATTAGGGAATTATTCCCTAGCGATCCCTGGTAATCTAGCCAGTTGGGAATATGGGAAAAAATACCAACACATCCCCCTCTTGCCTAGATTTCCAGCGAGAAAAGGACTGGGGCATGAGAACACTACTTCAGACACTTGGTCAAATACTTCTTTTGCTCAAGCGGAGTACAATCATCAATACTCAACTCTGCTCAGGATTACCTTTGGCATGTGGCTCTCTTCCTCTTCCACCTCACTACTGCCTACTCAGAGCGTGGTCCCCACAATCTACTGTCATGCTGGGATGATCAATTTACTCATGATGATATTAGTTTGGGATCTGGTCACCCCCTTTCAGTGCATATGACCCACTGTCATATTCAGGATTATTGTTCCAGCGTCCTCAATTTTTCTGAAATTCTTCTCATCCTCAACAGGAGACTCTTGCCATCGATGTTTGTTTTGTGGTCAGATTAAGAATGCTTATTTATGTTCGTTCTTTTTTATTTCTCTCATAACCTCTTGGCTCATGTCATTCTTAATTCTTCTCTTGGAGAGCTTATTCCATTAATTTTGAGATTAAACTCTCCAAAATTGGAGCTTAATGGATTGTAGAGTGCATAATGTTGACTTCCATATAAGTCTGACATCCCCCTCTCTCCAGCTCACATGTCAAATTATGAGTCATGGTATCAACAGCTACTAAACAGTTTGTCTGATCAAAATCTTTGGCTCTTCCAGCAGATGAGTCAGGATGCATGCTGGAACCTCTTCTACTGCTTTTCCAGGACTCATATGCCTAGTCTGGCACCAGCAACTAGTCCATCCGTCAAATTACCAGAAATGGTAACCAATCCCTCCAATCTTGAGAACATCCTAGATCAGGATATTGCTACTTATGCTCTTTTCTTCTGCCAGCCAAATTCTTTGAAGTTGGTCCACAAAGCTTCCAGCCTCTCCCAGGTTCTACCGTTCCTTCAGCTTCAGCTTCTGAGAAGCCCATAGTTGTCACTTGCAGGATGCCATTTGCTCCCTGCATGACTATCTCATCTCTGGCGCTTCCCATTAATATCTTCCATTGATGGCTTTGATAGGGGCTTGATTCAGCAACCCCCATCAAGAATCCCTTGTTTGCTGCCAGCCCATATGTCTGGTGTTCTAGACAAAGCCTGTTGTCAGGCGCTCTAAACTAATCTTTCAGCTCTGGTACCATATTGGGATTACTTGGGGTTATTCGCCAACTGCCTCTTTCTATACTGTTGCTTTCCTCCCAGCTCCAGGGTTTCATGATTGGCTTCTTCCAACATTTCAATTTCCCTTCCCCTAGTCGCTTTCTTGCAGGGATCTTCATCTGCTTAAAGAACTTGGTTTCATGTAGGTCTAACCCTCGCTAGCATTAGGCACACATCAAATTTTGATGGGCTATTCATTCCTACTGCGATCCATCCTCCATCCCCTAGGAGGTGACATAGGCAGAATCATCCCTGTATCAAGGATAATCAATAAAAATAAAAATTATAAAAATTTTCGTTTTTCTATGCGGTTTACAATCTTTTTATTTTTTATTTTTTTATTTTTTCCCAATTTCTTCTATCAATCTTTTATTTTTCTTATTTTTCATGGGACTTGACCTTGTTTTGGCTCAGCGGTTCATCCTTATTTTTTTCCCCAAACTGGGTCCTAGGTACTTAAAACTACCAGTTTTTTATGGTTCAGAGGTCCTTTTTTGGACTTAACCATCTATATTGGTTCAGAGGTCATTTTTTGGACTTGGCCTAATCATCAGGACATGACCAACTTGATAGTTCATTGGTCCTTTTGGTACTCTTTTATTTTTTTCATCAATCCATTGCTTCAAATACTTAGCATGGACTCAATTTACAACTCTTCCATCCAAGAGATCCTTGATGGAGTAGGCGTCTGTCGCCATCTTAGCAATAACCTCAAATGGACCTGACCACAATGCATCCAGTTTGTTTCTTCTTCCAAAACCATGCGTATTGCAATAGGCAACTCTTTCACCTATTAAATATTCTGCTAAGGCCAGTCAGTTCTTACCATCCATAAATTTCGCTCATATCCTTTTCTTCAATGTAGTATTGAATGCTTGCAATTGCATCTTAATTAGTATATTCATCAATTGGTTCAAGTACTGTTTGGCACTCATCACCAATGTTGGTTCCACCACTGAATATAAAATTGCTGGCAACACGGCCTTCCTCCCATATAGCAACTCAAATGGCGTTTTTCCCATCACTATATGATGATTGATATTGTAGGAAAATGTCACCAAACTCAGATACATTCCTCATGCAGAAGTTCTTCCTGCGACCAGCTTCCTCAGCGTCATGGCCAATGTTCCATTAACTCGTTTCACCAGTCCACTCATCTTTGGCCAGTAGAGTACAGACACAAATATTGGATCCCCATTATCTCATTTAACCATGGATCACATGAGATGTGAATTTTGTCCCATTGTCACTTAGCAGGAATTGTGGGCATCCATATCAGTATTTTAAAAGATCCAGGATGAACTTTGCAGTACTGGTAGCATCTACTTTTACCAGGGCCTTCATCTTAACCCATCTCATCAGATGATTGATCACAACTATTATGTACTTGACTACCCCTATGCTCATTGTCAGTGATCCCATTACTTTGATGGACACTGTATGCCAGGCAAATACAGGGCGGACCAGTCACTATCCATTTGTATTCTTATGTGGCTTGTGCAGCTGGCACTCTATGCAACAAGCTAGATAGTTTTCAACATCTTAGTTGATTTATTCTCAGTAGTAGTATTGGCAAATATGATTGGTTGTTTTTCAGGCATCCATGCCTGACAACCTTATGAGCATCTTGAATGATAGCTGCTCTTTCCAATGGCTTTGGGAATAATAACCGCTTCCCATTAAGCATCTTGAACACTTTTCCATCCACCATCTAGTACTAAAAAACACTTTTCCATCCATGGTCTCGGTGTTTTCCATCACTTTTAAAGCGCTCCTTGGATTTCTTAGGGCTCTTTCCTGATTTCTCCATTAATCATTATCTGGAATAACTCATCCGCCTGCAGGTATACCATCTGGACCATTGGTAACCGCAATAAGCCATCCACATTCTTGTGAGAAGCCCCTGCTCAGTGGACAATCTCATGATCATAAGCCTGTAGCTTAAGTGCCCATTTTCCAGTCGTCCTTCTGGTTCTCTCAAATTATGGAGCCAATGCAATGAGGAGTGGTCCGTCACCACTTTAAAGTGCATTCCATGGATGCACACCTGAAACTGTTTACAGGCATATATGACTGCAAGGAATTCACGCTCAGTTATGGTTTATTTCCTCTCAGCAGCTGAGAGTGTCTGGCTCACATATGCCATCGGATGTTTGTCCCCAAGTTCATCTACTTGGCTTAGTATGGCGCCATTCACAATCAACAAATCATCAGTTTGAATAATAAATTCCCAATTAAAATTCAGATATTTCAAAATCGGAGAATCCATTAGGTACTGGCGTAGCTCATCAAAGGATTCCTGTGCTTCTTCATTCCATATGAATCCTTTTTTCAGATCCTTCAACAGATGGAATAAGGGCTTGGCTATTCGGGAAAAGTCCCAAATAAATCTTCTGTAGTATCCAATCATCCCAAGGAACACTTGGATGTCTCAGACACTCTTCAGCACAACCATCCATTCAATGGCTTCTATATTCTGAGCTTACAACCGCAATCCACTAGAGTTGTCACGAATCCCAGATATTCCAACTCTTTTTTGAAGAAGTGACTCTTCCTCAGCTTAATCTTCAAATTAGCCATGGACAGTTGCTTGAATACTTCTTCCATGTGGTGTAACCGATCAGTAAACGTCCTACTGAACAAATTGTTATCATCCAAGTATACCAGGATGCACAACAACATCAAGTCGCTCAGTATAGCGTCCATGGCCCTCTGGAACGTTGCAGGCGCATTGCATAGACCTTGGGGCATCCTTGTCAGTTGTTATAGCCCCTGCATGGTAATGATTGTGCATTTTTCTGTCTTCTTTTGGCAAATTGATTTTCCAATATCCTTATATCAGATCCATCGTGGAGAGATACTTCGCTTCTCCAAATTGATCTAGCACATTGTTGGTTCCTGGTAGGGGATACAATTCCTTACTCATAATCTTATTCATCTTTTGGTAGTCAAAAACCACCTGATTGGAGCCATCCTTTTTCTTCACTATAAGAATTGGACTCGCCCAGGGACTTGATGATGGAACTAGAAGCCCATGTTTCACTAGTTTGCTGATTTCCTCTTCCACTACCACTTCAGCCACTTTTGACTGTCAAATTGGTCTCATACTGATTGCAAAAATTTTCCCCAGTGTTGGCCTTGTGGATCACATCTTTTGCACATCCCAAATCGTGGTCACCCTGAGCATTTACTTCCTGATACTTTTTGAATAATTCAAGCACCTCCTCTTGCTGGCCTCCTAACAGATCAGCAAGTTGCTCTCAATCAACCAATAGGTTGATACTCTCAGTTACCCTTGATAGTAATCCCATCTCATCGAGAGCCCCAAAATTGTGGAATCTCCTCAATTCAGCTGTCAGAATTAGATGAACGAACGCAATGATTTGATTCTTCCTGATCTTCATCAGTTTTTCACTCAAATTCACCAGAAGAACTCAAATTTATCCATGGCCTAGCATTATTGTCCCAGGAGCCACCCATGGCTCTACTCTGGACTTCTTCCAAAGGCTTTTACCCTCCCCATACAACAGTTCAGGTATCTATAATGTCAACTCCATGTCAACTATCATCTGTGATCCTGGCGGTATGGTCCTCTTATCCTTGATCCTCCGTGGAATTCCCCATTTCTCTAGGATTTCCGTCAGCATTTCTCATCGCCTCCATCCAACTAATTGGTATCAAATTGGGACAATGTCATTATTGTATATCATTTTGATGAAGTTTTTCTCCTATTCAGTGGAGCTTCACCATCCTTCTGATATACAAATGATAACGTCTTACCCAATATGGTCAATGTATTATCCTCAAAGTTACACTTTACTCTGTACTTTTGTAGATTTTCTGTTCCAATCAGAATGTCATAGTTTTGTTTGGCCAAAACTATTGCTGGTGCAGATACCACCAAGGACCTGAATCATAGTGGCAAAGCAATATACGCTCCACATGATATGATGGTATTCAGCCCAGCTGTCCCATACTCCTTCTTATGTTCCAAGTCAGGCGAGATCTTCATCCTCTTCACCAACTTGGTTGAGACAATGTTGATGGGCGCTCCGCTGTCCACAATTGCCCTCACCCATACTTGATTCACTTGTATGTCTATATAATTACACTCAGAGTATTGTAATATAGTGTTTACTGAGTGTATAGCAGCTTTATTAGCTGAATTGAGGGTGTGAATATTTTGTGCTGATAAATCAGGAAATTATTCCTTTATTGCACTGAGGGGGATTGACAGGTTTGCCTCATCTAATTGGACTTTGGACAATTCATTGGGATTCTTGGTAGCTCAAATCTTGTCTGCCAGTTGTTGGGTGTATAGCCGGGCAACTTTCTTGATTATCTTGGAGTCAATTCCCTTCTCCCCAGATCTGGTCACTGCATTTAGTCTAAATCGACCACTTGATACAGTTAATCCTGTATTTCTTCATCCACTAATAGACCTCTGATACTAATTTTCATAGTCATGATGTCAGGGGAACAGGCTTCTCCGCAGCTCTAGACTGTTCCCCATCTAGACTATGGGTCCTTTTCCTGATTCCTTGGTGGCAGCCAATTCTTTTGCTTGGACCACGTTGATTTGATCCTTCAGCTTCTTACAGTGCATGGCGAAATGTCCTTTCCCACCGCATTGGTAGAAGACCTTTTCTTTCTTATTCATCCATCTGAATTCTTTGGGCTTATTCCCCAGCATGGTTTGGTTGTTTGTCTCTTAAGCTCCTTTGTTCCCCTTTGTGGGATTCAAATTGCACACTGGATTGGATTTGAAAGTTCTGTTTGGGGCATCAAAGGTTGCTCCCAAAGTTTTCAAATTATCTACCATTTGAGAGGTAGTAATTTCTGTCGCAAACATGGAAGGCATCATGTGGTGTAAATCATGATAGGGCCAAAGGGCCACTTGTAATGTGATTCTGGCATCGAAGTCATCCAGTACCTTTGCTCCAACCAGGATCTGTGACTCCTGGTAGAGCTGATATGCGAAGCTTGCTAGAGACTCATCTTTATGGAATTGGATGCCCATAAACTCCTGTTTGCGCTTTAGCATGCGCGTCAGACTCCTGAATTCCTTCATGATGGCTGCCTTGGCCTCTGCATATGACCAGCTGTCCCCCTCCAGGTGAGGTATCACTTAAGTTCTGACAGTCAGTGTCTAGGCAATTCATGACTGTCAACGCCTTTTGAAAATCACTGTAGCTGTACATGGTCATATCAAACAGTCAGAAAATTGCTGTGGCGTTATCCCGATGGAATGTTGGCAATTTTGGTGTTACCTTAAATTCCTCTTAGTTATCTCTAGCTGATTCTCTAGATTTGGCCACTCAGCTCACTTGGGGAGTGACTTTGGGCATCATCTCCAAAATGGCAGCAAAAGCGGGCAGCATGTTTTTTGGGGTATTTGACTTCTTAATAATTGTACAAAGCTTCTTACTTTGACATCGCTTACTGCAAATGGCTCAAAATCACATTTGTGAGTTTTTAGCTCCTTGACCTTCTTTATCAGTCGCTCTATGTTAGCGCTGAAATTTCTCAAATGAACGCAATCTGCTTCTTGCTCCATTTTTAAATATAAGACCTTTCAAATTAGGTCACCTTCTTTCTTCTTAAACGAAGTTACTTTTCCAAGTAACTTGTTCCCAAAACTTGCAACACTATTGATTCCTTCCTTTATTGTGGCGACTCATTCTTAAAGGCTGCAAATTCTTGATGATCCACTGAGTTTAGGGAATTCTGATTTATGGTGGCTAACTCCATCCATAGTTTTCATGACTCATCTTTATACAACATCCTTACAAGTTCTTCTACTCAACTACACCCCTGTAGTGAGCACCAATTTGTAAAAATTTATTGTTTCTGGTTATTATCAATCAATAACCCCAATAAACTTATTACTGCACAGGTTCAGTTCTTGTGCAATTCATCCGCGTTGTATAGTATTTGATACTATCAGTTGATAATAGTATGATGACTATTATATGTAGTTGGTGGAATTTAGATCCTGGTTCAACGCGTGGCCAGTATTCCCGCTCAAAATACTTGAGATGTCTTGATATAGGGATTTGTTCCCTCATACTGTCCAACCCAATCTTCTCTGAGATTCCCTAGTAACAGTTTCTTTGGTCCAACACACAGTTGGCAACAACCCACAATTGTTTCTCCTTCTTCCCTAGATCCCCTCTCAGATCTTTACTCTTTTCCTTAAAGAGTCTCCCAATTATTGCACACATCAATAATATCCTTGAGAAGAATAGAACAGTTGAAAGCTGATAATAGTTTACTACTTAAACTATATACTGGATGAAAACTATAGGACTATATAACACTGTTTTAAACTCTGGTTTTTATTATAACCTGTTTTTTATTATGAGTGAATTCTAGAGATTTTATAGTGGGGATTTGGTCATCCAACCCTTGGTTGACACCTCTTTGATGAAACAGCAGCTGTTGCTGTTGAATCACCCATCCTTTCTCAGAAGCAATGGTCTTCCCCATCCTGGCTAGGATTCCATCGTTGGACATCCTCAAGGCCTAAACAGAGAGAGTCAGAAAACGTGTCCCTAAAGTTTTCCTCTTGATCCAAGCGAACCAACCATATTTGGCTAATGACCTGCTTAGGTAATGGGACTTATTATCCATTAAGCAAGTAATGAACCAACTGATCAATTTTCTAGTTTCAGGCGGCATCACTCACCTCACAACTTACTACTTACATTCCCCAATTAGTTGGTGATGAACCCTGAATGATCCCAATTGGTACACCTGATAGTTAATCTCTATCAGATGCCCCTATTTCGTCAGCAACTCCACCCAATGAGATCTTAAGCATTTGTCTGGATTGATCTCCAATGGATATGACCAGGCAAATATTCCAAAATCCCCCAAACATAGTTACTCTGAAATTAGGGTCAAGCGATTTCCAATTAACCTCTCATTAGGGAATTATCCACTAACGATTCTTTATAATCTAGCAGGCTTGGAATATGAGCAAAAATCCCAACATCGACTCATAAAGTTAGAACTTGGAAGCAATATATTATTAAACAACGGACCTTATCTATCTTTTCTGTAGGCAAATTGTCCTATATTAAGATAATCATAGATATAAATGGACTAGTAAGTTTTAGCACATCTGGAAAGGGCCCTTTCAAGTCATTGAAAAGACAGTCACGGACACTTACCCTCATAAGGGTCCTATATTTGGTTACCTTATCAATTAGGTGCATGCTAAGTTCCTGAAGAAGTACCAGCAGTGCTCTGGTCTTAGGGCCACAGCTTCTCAATGATTTAGTATACCCTCACACATTTTTATTCTCTGGTGTTTGGTAAATTGTGGAAAATGTGGAAATATAGTCCAACAAAACATGTAAACAAATATTATCTATTTACTTGGAGATATTTAATAATAATCAGACTGAGGTTTTGATTAATTGGGTTATCAGCTGAGATCAATTTTAATTTTTACCCTACTGAGTAATCATTGTTGTGTCTAAAACTGATGACCAACATGTTAAAATAATCATTTTGGCAACTATCGCCAATTATAGGGTTAGGGAAAGTATGATTAATCCCTCACCACCACACAATGGCACACCCTTAATCACTAATATATATCTATGGGGCCTGTAGCCTAGTATATTGTATCACTTTAACTTTATAATCTCCATTTCTCCTAAGTTAGCATAGAAATGTTGCTACTAGGATTACCATTATCCTTTGGTTTGGTGAAAATCTCAAACCTAATAGGTAATATTATTTGGTGTAAATTCTCAAAGCCAAGAACTTAGTTTTATTTCTTCCCCAAACATTTTGAAAATGATTGTTATTTCTATGTTCAAATAAGTTATCAAATATATGGCGTCAATAGGATTTTATATTTGGTAAAGCAAATTGAAGGATTAGTAACTGGACTAGAGATCCAGTTACAATTAGTGGTATAAGCCTAATATATAGCTTTTAAAACGCTTGGTGTAACTTTAAAAGCGCTTTTATTAAGTAAAAGTGAATTAAGATCTGATCTCCTGCTTTCAATCCTACTGCAATTTACACAGATTCCCCACTGGCTGTCCAGTGTGGGGAAGCAGAGAAACTCCCATCAGCATCTACCATCCATTGGTGAAAAAATGCTCAGACTGGTTCATCAAGTCTACCAAATCCTTGGTTCAATTCGTTTCACACAAAAATATCATAATACCCACCTTGTGCATACCCAGTTTGCACCCCATCTTTCCCTGGTACTCCCTTTATAGTATGCGTTTTGTCTTTTTGGTTGACTATGGGAAATTGTTCCAGTACAATTATACATATAATCAAATTAGCCCAGACAGTGGTGCAGCTCACCGTCTTTATCAACTTTTGATCCTATAATGGGTACTTTGACCTCAGTTTCACTTGTATAACTGACATTGCCAATGCGGCAACTGTGCCCCTGGTTTTACAGGGCACCCCTACCTCACCACTTGGACCCAGCTCCCAGAGAACACCACTTTGGTGGCCCAGTTTGCTGGGTTGCCTTCACCCTTCCCCACAATGCTCCATCTGTGGCTGATGGAAGGTTTAGCAGCCTACAGCTCAAATCCCATCCTACAATTTGTGGTCTCAAATGAGGCCACACATTGTTGGGCCTCAGGCGTTTGCACAAGCAGCCAAGAATTTAAAACTTTCTTTATCAATTCCTCCATGTGTGCCATCCTTCTGCACCTCAACCATCCGTTCTGGGCCCACGTTAGAGAGGGCAGACTATCTGTCCATCCTGTTTCAAGTAGGACCACTTGAAACGCAAGTGCTCATCCCTTGCAGCTTCTGCTGGCTCTGAGCCAGTTTCCGCCAGCTTCCATTCTGCCACTAATCCTTCCTTTTTTCAGTGTGAGATACTATCCTACCCCTCCCCCTCCACCAAATCCTGCTGTGCAGCAAAGCTCACAGCATCTAATAAGGTCTTTACCACACCCAGTACCATAAATGCTCCCACCAATCAGGGACATTTTGGGCAGCGGTATAATACCAAGCTTCCCCCAATCCAGCCAATCCTCAGACATATGCTGATTACCCAATCTGTACCAGAACTCTTGGGGCTTATTGCTGAGACAAATAAATTATAAAATTTTATTGCTTTATTCCCAGTTCAAATTTAGCGGTTCATCAATTCTTAATGGGCATGCAGTGCCCTCCTTTTTTCTATGCCTCCCAGATGAGCGCCAATCCATTTTAAAATGATACCATCTTGCTGTAGAAGCGGCTGCCACACCATATTGTCATCCCCTTTGCAAAGCTGTCACCAAATTGATGGCATTTTCTTTGAAAAAAGACTCCCTGCTCCATTATTCCCCACCATCAAGCAGTAAAAATAATGTAAGACATTTTTTAAAAAACCTAACAACGCCATCCAGAACGTGGTAGTGGTAGTGCTGAATGTCAAAGCCAAGAGTGAATTGCACCAATATTGCCACATTCTCTAAACTTTCTCAACATCTGCATTTAAGCAGAAAAATCTTTGTGCCATCTATATAGACAGTTATTGAAACTTTCTTTTTTTAAGAACAACTGCACGTTAGCACCCTCAAACCACATACTTCCAGTGCCCCTACATCCCTTCTTTCAGCATGGCCAATGCTCTGCTCTGGGATAGGGAAGATGCCACTGAGTATGAGCCCAGAATTATTTACCCTTCTACCATGGTGGTATAAGCAGTTCTCAGCTGTCCCAGCTGGTTGGTTGTGTTTTTTGTGTGTCTCATATGCCCATCTTGTCCATCCATTTTGGGGTTTGGTTTGTTTCATTTAGTTATATTTTTTACTTGCTCTCTATGCTCTGTTATTGTCCATCCCCTGATTGGCATACCTCAAATATAATCTAAATTTAATTTTAAGTCTACTAGTAAAATAAGAAAAGATCCACTATCCCATTTCACTATTAGTACCAGAAAATTACAGTAGCTTTTATTTCACCTTGCTTTCAATAGAGACCCTGGTGTAACAACTTGTTTATTGTTAGATTTTTTTTGAGTAAAATTTTTCATACAATTTACTCTTTATTTTTAGTGCTTTTACCTATGGATTTAAAAGTGATGCCTAAGCGCCATTTTTAACAAGGGTCTTTCTTAGACATGGCTAAATTATATAATTCTTGTCTCTCCTGTAATTGTTTCAAGCCTCTATGTAATGCTCGTGTTTTCCTAATTTCTTGAACAAATATCAGAAAAACTTACTCTATGCTAAAAAATTTACTTAACCAAAACGTCACCTAATTAATATCATATTTTAAGGGATAAAAATCTTTCATGGGTTGGGAGTTTTAATCCTAGCATTTCACAGCCAAATCTGATGGTCACATGGTAGAGTTACAGTGGCCAAGTCAATATTAGCCTTTTGGGCCTTCTGGAGTTGCTTACATACTATAAATAGTTTGTAATATCATCAAGGGTTCTTCGTTCTTTGTGATGCTAAATAAGCCTAATTTATTTTTTATTAAAATAAACTATATTTGAGCAATTTGGTAAGTGTACTTTATGTGGTAACGTAGCTAATAAAATCTTAAGACTTGGAAGCAATGGAACTTGTCATCCAACACATAAATTTATTAAATTTAAAATTTCATATTAATCTAGGTGTGAAAGCCTAATTTATCCCAGCATTGGTAGCTGGTTGAGAACTAAACTAAACTAAAATATTTCATATAAAAATTGATTTAACCAAAATTCACTTTAATTTTAATTTTTATTTTATTTGAGGTGGCTGACCTTGGGACAAAAATACCACACCAATAGAAGGGTTAGGAGTAGGGAGCAAATTTATAGGGAGGAAAGACAAAACCCAAGTACTGAGGGTAAAACCTTCCTGCATGTGTTCTGATAGGACAGGATTATATGAGCTAACTACACTAATTCACTCGGTCAGACTGAGGCATGGTGCACAAATTCACATGTATTGATATCCTCTTGTCACAGAAATGCAATTTCTGTCACAATGGGATTGGAACCCATGATGAGAGGGGTGATAGTGGGACGCCCATCCCAACTATGCCACACCCCCTCAAAATCCCCTTTAAACAATCATATTGCAACCGTTGCTGTGATGAAATTTCCATAAAATTCGCTATTAAAAACCATTTATGAATAAACTCATTCATTACACTCTTTACTCAATTTTTAATCTCTTTATAAAAGTTCAGATGATGAAGGGCCCTAGGTATATCTCTACATGAGTTTTGTTATTTTTAACTGACTTTGAAAAAGGAGAAGGTTCTCAATTTGACCTGTATATATGTTTTTTTCTTTTTTCTATGTTTGTGTATAGTATTTTTCTCCAAAAATTGAGGATGCTCTATATTTGTTTTTTGTATCTCTGAAAATAATGGGCTGGATCAATTTGGATGATCATCTTCCGGCAAAGCAATAGCTTTGAAGCACTTTTGATAACTTAGGTATGAGCTCATATTTTACTTTTATAAAATGTATATTGGACAATCAAGTATCTGCCCATTAAAAAGGAGAAGGTTTACCTGTGTGTAAGTATATTAAAATAGGCTCAAAAATAGAAGCGATGGATACTTGTGGGACTCATATATTAAAATAGGCTCAGAAGCGATGGATACAACTCCGGATAAACTTATTTTTATTAAATTTAGATAGGTTTATTGGTCAAATTATGCAAAAATGATAGCCATCTATAATGATTTAAGCTCGTCCTGCTATGAGTTCATACTGACTGAATTTTGAACAGAATGCGCCTAGGCTATTCTGAACACTAACTGAAACCCTTAGACTCAATACTTACAATAGTTTTAAATAATGAGCATTAGTATCAAAGTAGACACTTTTTTCTCCCTAACCCGCGTGCAAACAACAACTTAAATAAACTACACCAAAAGGTAAAGAGGATACCTTGTCTTAACTTCTGAGTAAATTGTAAGATAAGTTAATACCAATATGGGGTGATGATTTTTTATCAATTCAAATTAATTCAGAGGTAGATTTAGCCAAGTTTATAGTTTAGGATTTTAGAGTTTTGTTATTTATGATCAAATGTTCTGGTGATTAAAGGTGGGTTTGTTTTAGATTATTGGTTTAATAAATTTCAAGTTCAGTTTATTCAGAGTCAAGGGTAGGTACAATTGTATGCGAGGTTTTTTATGATAGTTATTTTGGGGAATTAATTTTGATCTGGCGAATAAAGGTGATTGTTTATGTTTTTAATTCATGAGGGTCAATACAATTTAACTCAGAGTTTGTTTTAATTAAAGTTTTTAGCTTAGCTCTAGGTGTAGTCCATTTTTGATCATGGAAATGGTCTGATGAGCAAACTTATATGATTTCCAATATTACTATTAATGTATTTGTACTATAATGATCTAGTTTTCATAAATCTTTTAACTAGTTTGTATACTTTCCCTTGGAGGTATAAAGGGGTTTCAATTTTTAGATCAATTCAAATTACCTCAGAGTTAGAGTCAGATCCATTTATAGTTCAGGTTTTCAGAGTTTATTTATCCTTGATCAAATGTTCTGGTGGTTAAAGTTGATTTTTGTTTTATACTGTTTATTAAATACCAGATGCATTTAACTAGAGTTAAGTGTAGTTAAAATTGTGGGTGTTTTTTGTAAGGGTGTGTGTATGAGAAATTACTTTTGATCTGAGAAAGATGCTCTCCTTTTATTTTTAATAGTTTACTGAATTCCAATTCAGTTTAACTCAGAGGTTTGGTTAGATAAGTTTGTAGGTTAGTCTTTAAAGGTAGTTCTTTTGTAACCATTCAAATGATCTGGTGGGCAAAAGTAAGTCCTTTTTATTTATTTCTAATAGTACTTTTAATATATTTCTTCTATAATAAGCTATTTTGGTAATGATGTTAAATAATTTTGATATTTTTTCCCTGGGGGTATAAAGGTTTTGCAGAGCATTTATACCGCTTCAAAGTAACTCAGAAATAGATTTAGATAAGTTGATACTTTAGTTTTGTAGGCTGTGTTTATTCTTGCTCACTTGGTCTGGTGCTTAATGTTAGATTCTGGTTTATTAGCAATAAAGCTGACCCTATAACCTATCATGTGACATGATGCCTCCCAACCAATCTCCTTTTTAACCAACTTCAAAATAGGAGAAGGTTTTCAATTTAGCCTGTATATACATACTAGCCAATTTACCCATGCTTCGCTATGGTGTCTATAAAATTTTAGATTTTCAATTTATTAATTAGATTTTATATTATAGATAAACAAAACCACTCAACCAAATCTAATTGCTCAATCAAATCAACCAAAGGCCACCAACAACTCAGGTAAACCTAACTGAACTTATCAAAACAACCACTAACTAATCACCCCTCAAAACTAAACTCTGTATTATTGATTTGAACAAAAGCCATCAACCACTCGGCCAAACAAAAATGATTAAAGTTTTACCTTATGGTAAAAAACTTAAGTGCGTGATATATGCCTTATGGCTGAAGGTTGGTAGAAACTTTCCTAACATTTTATCTACTGTTATGATATGCTACTATCATTGTGTTTTGTCATTTTAATTTTAAAACAATAATACCTGAGATGGTTAGATTACTTTTACAATAATTTGATTAGCCTAACTAAAACTTTATATGACAGCAGGCAAGTAGCTGGTAGATAGATTCAAATTTATCTAATTTATATTAAACTAGCAGAATACCCATGCTTTGCAACAAAGTTTCGTGTTGTAGATAATGAAAATGTTAGTTTAATTAATAAAGTTCAATTAAAGTAGGTTTCTTATAAATAAATAGCTGTTGCACACAACTTTGTTTGCATGGTTTTTAAATTAATGTGATAATATTAGTATGAGTACCCGACATGCATTGCAATGCCACTCAAAGATAGAAAGTCTTTGTGTTTTAATTCTGTTTATTGAAGCACTTTTGGATACACAATATTTTTTGTTTTCCATCTGGTGCATACATGAATAAATTAGAAGGTTTTCCAATGTGTGAGCAGGCCACATACAGCTGTCCATGTGAGAAGTATGGATTTTTCAAATTTAGTCCACACACTTGTAGCAATTGTCCCTGTGCTTTTTGATGGTCATTGCAAACGCGAGTTGCACTGGAAACTGCAAACGGTTGAATTCAAATGGCATATCTGTTGGAATCATTGAGATGCGTGGCAACAGTACATCTTCTCCTTTAAATTTTCCATTTAAGATTGTAGCTTCAATCATATTGTTCATCTTTTTCACTGAAAGCCTGGTACCGTTGCAAAGCTGTGGTGGATTGATGTTTCAGAGAAGAATGATAGACATGCCAATTTTCAATGTTAAAACATGTGGTGGCATACCTGGCAAATCAAGTGAATTCAAGAATTCAGTTGGATAATTGACAACTTCATCTTGATTCATTACAGTATCAATGGATTTATATATTGTCACTTCACCTGGTATTTCATTTTGAATGCTGAAATTGATGGCATTGACATCATTGTTTTTGGCTGCTAGTATAGCACATGAACTTAGCCACTGATAAGTGTCTGAAATAGAGCTTGCAAGATTTAATTACAGACAGACAGAATTGACAGTGAGTTTAAGAAAAGTGTATAAAAAGTGATTATGCCAGGATTTGAACAACTGACCTTTTATAGAGTTGAAGTTTAGAGCCACAAGCTGAGCCGATTATGCTAGAGGAGGTATTTTTAAAATCAAATGGACTTTTGATTCAAAGTTTTGATTTGGATAAACTTGTTAAATGCCCAAATGACCATTAAACACTTACCAAAACCATTTAAAATATCAAATCAGCTAAATATCAAACTGCTTAGCTGTAACAATATAGCAAATACCATCGAAGTATATATAAGATTTTCACTTGTTACATATAAAAGTTTTTATTTTACTATTAAAATAATATTTTTTAAAATTCATAAACCTTCTCAGGCATGTACACAACAACTCACCAAAGTTCATCATAATTGGATGAATGGTATAGGAATGCATTCGGGACATACAGACAGACATTCATTTTTAACCAACTTTGAAAAAGGAGAAGGTTCTCAATTCGACCTGTATATATGTTTTTTTTTCTTTTTCTTTTTTTTCTTTTTTTCTGTTTGTTTGCGCATAACTCTGAAATTACAGGACCAATTCAGATGTTCATCTTCTCCAAAAATTGAGGATGCTCCAACTTAGGTCCCATTTTACTTTTGTAAGTATTGGTCAAGTATCTGCCCATTAATTTAGTAAATAAAAAAATGGGCTCAGAAGCAATAGATTTCAAGTGTGAGTATGTTCATTGCTGGATAAACTTTATTCTGGCATTGGTGAAGCAATAGCTTCAAAGCACTTGATATATTTTATGGCTGGGAGTATGTTCAAAATTCAGTCAGTATGATATAGGCTTTTCTCTCTCATTGCAATCACTTTTGCAACTTATTCAATTCAAGTCTGACTTTAGTTTGATAATCTCACAGAGGAGATTAGTTTGCGCCTATGTCAAGGAGCAGTTTGGCAAGTAAGGTAAAAGGCACAGATGGTAGGCCTGTGACTTCCAACATTTGCAAACACCCTAGAAACTGGCAGATTAGATAAAAATAAAAAACTGGTGGTCACTATTTCCCCAGAAATCCTCACTTGGCAGGTGCAATGTAACCAATACATCAACACACTGCACTCTCAACCACTCTTGTTGGTGGAATAAGGAGTCCAGGTGTTTCTGGATATTCAGCAAACAGCATTGTGGGAAAAATTTTGTGGGAATGTGCATATTCATTTCCTGACTGTGGTGTACTTTGCACCTCACTCCATGTCACACAGTTGGCTGGATCTTGGTTTCAAAAACAAGGAGGCAGCAGATGAAGCTGCTGTTTTGCATGTTGTAATTGACCTCCCCGAAGGGCAGCAGGTCATCAAAACTAAGCGCACCAGATTGATAAAATCCAACCAAATTTTCCTCACAATTGACTTTTTACCTACTATGGTCAAACATGCCATTCTGGAGCAGCACCTGAAAGCTGGTCTCACCATATATGGTAAAATAAAATCCTTCAAGATGCAATGCTGTATGCTGATGCCATACCTGTGCACTGGCAAAGCCATTGCAGTTCTGACCCCAACTGAGGAGATTGTGAAGGACCTAACCCAGATCCCACACTCCACTTTTATTAATATCAAGGGGCATACCACCCACCCTTTCTGGGTAGCCGTGGACAGCGCACCCCCCATCTGCACCCACTGTGATGTGTTCAGCCATAAGGCACATGCATGCCCCATCAAGGAGGGCATCACATTCCAAGAGCACCCCTTGGCGGCCATGACCAACGGGGAGGCTCACTATAAACCAACCACCAGTACTAAAGGCCTTCCCGTGGGGAGCACAAGGCTGCTACTTACTAGTAAAGCCTGTCTCCCCTCAAGAGCAAAAGAAGGCTAAACAGGCCCACAGGGCTGCAGCCAAGGAAGCGGCCAAGGTCACCTCCACTATCCTGCACTCCCAATGCCAGGAGGACATTGAAACCTTTGCAGTGGAAGCAACTTGGGAATCCCTCAACCAATCAGATTGGGATGCCCAAGCTGATTGGGCCACCCAATCTGAGGATCCAATGGGTGACTTGATCTCACCCAACCTTTGCGCCCAAGTTCCAATTGGAACTGATTTGATCTCCAACCTAACTGAAAAATATTTCTGACCTGAACGTTAGTGCACCAAATTTGACTGCACCACAAAAAATTTGTTTGACAGCGGGAAAACCAAAAGCAAAGGCAAAAGCCAAAGTGAACTTGTCTGATAAAATTAACAAATCTTCTGATAGCGTTGCTGCAAACACCTGCACTGCTATGAAGGCCTGTGGGGATACAGACGAGGCTGGTGAGCCCAGGTACCCACCCCCTCACATCTAAGGTGTGATGGGGAAGGCCTTCACTTTAGGGACGTTAAACATTGCCAGACTCAAGGCTTGCCATCCAAGGCTAGGAAACTGAGTTTTTTACAAAAAATTTACCTGTGGACATCCTGGCCATCCAGGAGTCCCACTGTCCATGAGGTTCTGAGGATGCTTGGAAAACCATGCTCCTCCCTTCCCTTTCCTTCTGGTCTGAGCACTGTTGGGTGCTTGTTCAGAAAAACAATTTTTTAAATTTTTATCATCAGAATCCTTCCTCAATGGCTGAGTCCTCATTGTCACATTTTTGTGGGCTGATGTGGTGCACGCTATTGTCAACATTTATACCCCAACCTGTGCATGAGAGCATCAGAAATTTTTCTCATCAGTCAAATCCCTTCTGTTACCTCCTGACTCTTTCATAGTTGGCAACATGAACTGTTGGTTAAACACATCCACAGACCGCTGGCCTTTCTCATCCCACACCCCCCAGGGTCACATAGAACTTTGCATTCTAAAGGCCACCCTTGGGTTGTTTGATGCACTGCCATGGCAAGCTCCGCTGCTCAAAAACATGTTGCGCCAGCACGTCCACAATGGCCAGTTATGGTCCATGTCCCACATTGACCTTATCCTCACACCGGTGCAATTTTAATCCTATATTTCCCACTTCCACACATCAAAAATTGATTTCTTCAATCACCGGCTGGTCTCAATAACCTTCCACCTACCCATCATAGTGGCTAGGGCTCCACATTGGTGCAAACTCCACCCACCAAAACTTGCATCGCCAGGATTTTCAACATGGGTGGAATCTGCAACTTTGGCAAAAGATTTTATTATACCATTTTGTGCAGACCCAATTTCCACATGGTCAGCCTTCAAAGCGGATACCATCCGCCACGCTTGCCAACTCTCCTCCTGACGCTCATGAGCTACCTCAGCCATCATCTCGCGCACTCTGGCAGAGTTGGCACACCTGGAGTCCAACATCCCAGCCATGGGCTACAGCCCTGCTTGGGGCTGGAAGTGGGCAGAAGCAGCCGCCCACCTCAACACACTTGAAAGGCAACACAAACATTGGGTTTGTGTTCAGTACAGGACCAAACACATTGCAGAGGGTGGCACATGCTCCACTTATTTTTTTAAAAAAATTCTTTGCACCGCACCAGAGTGTGGCCTGCACACAGGTGCGGAGGTCAGACGATTCCATTGTGGATATACCAGCTGAAGTGGCAATTGAAATACAAAAGTATTACTCTGAGTTGTACCAATCTGATCCAATTCTGCCAGCCAAAATGGCAAAATTTCTTGATAGCACTCACATCCGCACTGTTTCCCAATACTCAGAGTTAATGAGTTTGATTACTCTGGATGAACTCTGGTCCGCCATCCGCGGTGCACCAAATTGGAAAACCCTGGCCCTGATGGCATTCTGTATGAGTTCTATAAGGAGTACTTCAAATATCTATCCCCACTGCTGCTTGCCTTTCTTAAACAGAGCCTTCTGGATATGCGCCTTCTACCAGGAGGGCAAGAGGCCTTCACCATTACACTCTTCAAGAAAGGGGATAAGCTAGACCTAGCCAACTGGCGCCCCATTTCTCTAACTAACACAGACACCAAAATTTTAACTAAAATCATGGCTAACCATCTAGGGATTGTAGCCTCTGCCACCATCTCCCCAGAACAATTCAGTTTCATACCCAGAAGGTTGATTTGGGACAATGTGCACTCTGTGGCTAACGCATGCCAGTCCACAGCCTCTGGGGCACTAGTATTCTTGGACCAACAGAAGGCCTATGATAGAGTAAACTGGGAATACCTCAGGGCCTGCCTCCACCAATTCCGCTTACCCCCTCGCTTCATCATCTGGGTGATGATGCTTACAGAATCTGCAACAATGGCAGTGCGTGGCCCTGGCTTCCTCACAGAAGTAGTCCGCCCTCAAAGGGGCCTACGCCAAGGGGACCCCCTTAGCCCACTCTTATATAACTCCAGCCTTGAACCACTACTTCGAAATGTGAATGCCCACCTCACTGGGGTCCATGTACCAGGACAAGCCATAATCAAGATAATGGCGTTTGCTGATGATTGTGTGGTCAGGGTGTCTAATAACCAGGATGCACGCGTGCTTGAAGCTCTCATCCAGGTTTATTCCTGGGTAAGTAATGCTGCACTGAACGCCTCCAAAACCAAAATCATCCTCCATGGTTGGTATCAAACCTGCTGGGCCCCAGCGACCTGTGTCCAGCCTGACCCATCTGCTCGCACACGTGCTCGCCTTCCCTGCCCACCCCACACCGCCCCACTTGTGCTCCCCTTCATGCCACGCCCTACCATTGGGCCTGTCCGCCATCTGGGGGTGTGGGTGGAGGCAGGCGGGTATGCATCAGCAGTAATGGAAAGTCATATTCTAGACAAAGTGACGAAGTGCATTGCCTCCCTCAGAGCCCACCCTACCTCCCCTTACTGGCAGGGTTGTTTTAGCCAACTCTATGCTCCTATCCAAAGTCTGGTTTGGAGCCCACGCCATCGCCTTCTCCCCAGCTTTTATCAAATCTATGTATGCCCTTCTACAAGGGTGGCTCTGGTCAGGCTGCCCACCGCCAGTGCAGCTTGAGGTCATGTTTGGCCCTCATCGTCATGTTGGCATGGGCCTGCTCAACTTTAAAGCCCATGCTGCCAAGATCCTGGGCACCTGGATTGCAGCTGTCACTGCCCCTACGCTTCCCTCCCAACACTGGTCCCGCGCACCCACTCCAACTTCTCCTGCGCCCTGGGCCTTACCAATCTGTCACACCCTCACTTCTTGATGAACTATCTGGCTTCCCACCCATCAGCCACGGGTCCTCATGGTACTAAGCCCCACTTCAAATGAATCCTTCTCTCCATGCGGAGCGCTGAATGGAGAATCTGTATTTGTGGGCACATAGCCCAGAGAGGCCACCCCTCTCCTTGGTTCACACAGGAGGTACAGGGGCTACCCATTCAAGATGGCTTGATCCCCACACGGCCTCATGTCCTATCCATGGTGGACTACCTGGACATGAAGGACATCCCTTATTCCCTTGAGACCCAGAAGACTATTTGGAAAATATGCACACCACCCTCTGTTGCCACCTCATATCCATTTCCATGTGTGGCGCTGCCTGAGGTGGGTGTACCATACAGCTGAGCGCTCTAATGCTTTACAATCATCCTGCGTCATGTGTGGCCAGTATGGAACGCTGTTCCACCGCCTGGAGAATTGCCCCACCTCTGAAGCAATATGGCGCAAAGTTCAATGTCTGCTTGACCAGGATCAGGCACATCCCTTCAGTCTGTCAAGGGATATGTTTGCTATATCCATGATATCCCCTCTTCCACCCTCCCTCCATGCCCTGGTGGTCACAATCGCCATGTGGACTATCCACACAATTGTCTTAGATGCCATCGCAGGCTCCACCCCCACCCTCCCAGAAGCTGTCCACAGATTCTGGTCTCATTTGATGGACCAATTTCAAGCGTGGATGTTTGGGTATCTCCCAATGTGTCACCATCAGTTGGTCTCCTCCTGGTTCCTGGTCTGGTTCATCAAATTGGACCCCTTCCTCCACACATGTTCAAGTGTGGTTATGGCCCTTTTACACGTTCCCTCCCCCTCCCCATAGTGGCGTTCCCGCTGGCAACAGGAGATAGAAATGCTTCTCTGGGGTGCCTTCCCAGTTACTGAGTTTCACTTTTCTTTTGCATTTATTTTTGAAAGTGTCCATCCCCTGGTCGGCCTTCCCCATAATAAAAATATAATATATATATATAAAAAAATTCAGTCAGTATGAGCTCATAGTGGGATGAGCTTAAATCATTATAGATGGCTATTGTTTTTGCATTTGTTGACCAATAAACTCATCTAAATTTGATAAGATAAATTATTTTAGATTATATCAATAAATTACATAGATTGACTAATAAAAGCAACCAAATCTAATAAAATGATTTACTGTAGATGGCAATCAGTAAATTCAGCATATGTTGACCAATAAAATCATCTAAACCTGATAAAATGAAGTATTATAGATGGTGATCAATAAATTTAGTATGTTTTAACCAAAAAATCAACTAAATTTAATAAAATGAATTATTATAATATTTTTTTATAAGATACTATATATAATAGATATACAATAAGTTTTAATTTTATAGAGAAATAGTTAGGGGCAAAAACAATATATAGAGATAGTAATATTTAATAAAAGTAGGAAAAAGAGCCACTTTTAAAAATGAACTAATTTTTTGAGGGTAAAAGAGCTGGGGGTAAAGTTTCTTTGGGAAAAAAGAACCTTCTTGAAAAAAAATTTGGGAAAAAAGAACCTCCTTTAAAAAAAGCTCTAAAAAGTATAAAATAATTGAGAAGTTAAGCCTACTCAATAAAACCCTTTTTGAAGTTGTCACCATATTTTAACAGATATAATAGTTGTTTATAATTTATATACTCAGTACTATTTATTCTAAGTTGCTTATAGTTTACACTTGGACACAATCCAGATATAAGATTTAATTTGTATTTATGAGCAAAATTCTATAATTCAGTCTAAAATATGGCGCTGACTTCAAAAAGGGTTTTATTGAGTAGGCTTAATTTTTCAGCTATTCCATACTTTTTAGATCTTTTTTTAAAGGAGGTTCTTTTTTTCCCAAAAATTTTTATAATCTATTAGTTATCTGACGCTTGATAGTTATAGTTGACCTATTCACTGAAATGGCACACTATACCCCCTGTTAAATTACATTTTTAGTACTAGTGGGGCCCAACCTAAGGAGGGGGAGTGTCCAATAATTTTTATTTGCAATGTTCCAAACAGATGGATTATATCATAGAAATTCCTAACATGGTGCCTCAATGTTATGACTAAGTATCCATATTGGAAGAGGAAAAGGGTCAGAGGGATCTTTGATGGGTGCCAGTTTATTCAGGTGGTATAAAAAGGAGGAAAAAATTGGGTCAAAGCGTCAGTGGCATGGGGAAGAAAGAATTAGAGTTGAGGATTGTTCTCATCAATGATTTCAGTGGTGTGAATCACCTCAACATTTTGTGCAATCTGGTACTCAGCAAAAGTAATAAGTTTGGGCTCACAAGTAAATTGCTTAGTGCTCTGATAAGTTTGAAAGTAGTTGAGATCAAATAGTGGAGCTCTCATTTCATAGATGTACTTGAAGCCCATGGCAGATGCAAGATCTTTGATATCAAATCTAGCATAATCAGAAAAATTTTGGGAAATTTAGGGAGGAATCTAGCCCTATTCAGTGGCTCCATTACCATATGAAGGGCTTGGCAGAGGAAGGAGTTGGCAGATAATTGTGCTGTTTCAACAACAATTTTATATATATCTTTATAAAATAGACAGCCATTGCAAGAATGGAAATAGAGGTGGGGAGTAAAATTTGTGGGATGTTGAAAAAATAAGGACAGTTGAAGTAAGGTTTGATTCTGTACAGCCATCCTTTGTAATTAATCAATCCAAGGATCTCAAAGTATTTACTTTTGGCCATAACTTGCCATAATAGGAGCTGATTGGGTGGCAGGAGCTTATTGGATGTGCACAATAGACCATGGCAATCTCTCCAGATTTTGTGCTGCAATATGCTCAGAATAGTTCTGGAAGACAGCTACAATTTGGCAGCGCCTGGGAGCACCACCTGCAGTGGATGAGGATGGGTGGAGTATCAAACCCTTCACAAAAAATCTAGGTTTTACTGGGGCAGGGGGATTAGCTGAGGAGGTCTGGGCAGAGGAAGTGGATGCGGCAGGCAAGGGGTACTTTCATTTAAAGTGGTCTAGCCTAAAACACAAGGGACAGAAATGTGACCATTTTTGGTGCATGCCCATAAGATATATTCAAGAGGTGGATCTGATCATGGCACGGGGGGTATTGTTTGGTGGATATCATGATGGATGGGGTGGATCATTGCAAATATGTGAGGCACTGCAAGATGGATAGCACCATTGTGTCCACAAACTGCAACACTGGGTTTGTGCTATAGACAGCTAAACCCTCAGTTAGTTTATGGCAGAGGCTTATAAGGAGGTGGGAAGGAAATCCAGAAAACTGGACCACAGGCATGGACTCATCTAGCAGCAAAGCTTGGTCAGGATGGGTTTATTTTTATATTGAGGCAGTTGTGCTGCCACCATGGTATAGGATTTGCAAGAGAAGCCACGGTCAAAGTACTATTGAAAGGGTGGAAATCTATAAATCTTTCAGTTCTATATACCGCCATGACTATCTCAACGATGGTCTCACTTGCATATAGGTAGAGGTTTGAATACTCAATCCAAAGGCCAAAAATGCAGGTTAATCCAAGGGAGCACCAGGGGCTTCAATGCACCTTTTGGGAGCTTGCAGATGATGGTCTATGTCTTAAGGTAAGATGTAGTGATTGGCAGCGTTTGGGGTCTAGCTGAGTCATCCCAGGCATTTCTTTTAAAACAGCTTATAAACGCCAGTAGTTGGTGCACCACAGCCCCACGTGGGGCAGTGGGCGTCAATTGCATTAACATAGGCTTGAAGTGATGTGGGTGAAAAGGGTAGCTGGACGTTAAAAACAATATTAAAGTTTTAAATTCAATTGAAAAAAGATTAAAAGAATAAAAGCTTCTTTACTAACATTCCTTTCATTTAAGTTGTCATCCTGTTTTGTCAGGGGAGTATCTATGACTCTCCAATTCCCAGCGTGGTGGTGCATGGAGCACTGGACCAACGCAGGGGAACTAGTCATCAAGGTTAAGATAAAAGTAGCCCCGCTGAGTGATCTGGAGCTAAGTTGACATTGGGTGTTGGTGTTTAGCACGGTAGATTTATAATAACTTAAGCAATCAGCAAAACATGGCTGTCCCCCAAAGATCAGTTTATAACCAAGTTTTGTACAGGGCTAGGGTGCAGGGTGACCTGGTTTGGAGGAAACCTGGTAGGCCCAGAAGTGTACCTGAGGTGGTAATAATTTTAAATGAAATAAATTGACTAACAAGTTGTATGACCTCCTCAAAGAGGTCAAACACAGGTTTGACCAAGTCAACATATGGGAAAATATAAAATGACTAGGCGTTTTATTAGAGAAGATGACCAAAGTGAAATGTTGGCCTTGAGCAAACATAATTAAGCTAACTTGGGGAAATCATGGATCAGAAAACTGATACTAAGCCTTAGTCCACCAATAGGTGCACATTTCTATCTGTCATGATAATATACATTAGAACTGACCTTACTCAAGTGATTGATTGAAGTTGAACCTGACCTGAGCTTGCAATTTCATAAATAGAACAGTTTTTAAACTCCCATTCACCTATTAACCATAATGAGCTGTCATCATTTAATACAAAACTCATCCATTTTAGCATGAGAGCTGAAACAAGGGGCTGGGCATTAGGCACCTCACTTAAAACAACCTGAACATACCTACCCTGTACCCAGCGTTGATCCAATGGTGTGCTTAAGGTCAGGAAGGTAATGCATTTTGACCCTTTGGACCTCCTGCCTCCCAGCCTTGTCCTTGCTGTTGGTGCCCTCATCAAGGTCATGTATATATGAAGACCACAACATCAATTTATCGCCAAAACTTAATGATCTATTGAGGGTCATGGGTTTCTGTTAACTTATACACCCTGAAACCAATGGCACCATTAAAAGTTAGATATATTTTAATATATTTTTTGCGTAAGCTAACTCCAGTACAATTCTCCAATTGGAACCACTTCTTTCCTTCCCCTATCTTCACTTATTATCTTTCATTATATGTATCTATGGAAAGTTTGCTATCCCAGATACTTTATGGGAAGTATCCCAAACTACCTCCAATTTTGTTTTCCTGTATCCATTAAAGCTATGAGCTTGAAACAATACTTAGAATAGCTCACATGATCCTGATATAACTGCAAAGTGAAGCATACACTAACTTGATGATAATAAAGGTTTATTACTGATGTAGTGATAGTGAGGATTGTCGTAAGTTACCCAGCTTGGTGTGGTGAATCCAGTTTAAACTATGTATTGTAGATTTGGATGATTAAATTTAAACATATTTGTAAGGGATCCATTGAGATCATAAAAAATGGCAACTGGTGCGCACACTGAAGTAAATTATGGGTGGAAACATTATAAATTGGGTCATGTTAAGTTACTTAAGATTTTTAAGTAAAGTTTCAGCTAGATGGCCATAAACACTAAATAACCCAACTCTATCCTAGTAGCCACCCAGATTTTAAATCCCTTTAAGCTTGTTCAAATGGAGTGGTTAATATTGAGAATTTGGTATTGAACAAACGTAAGTTATTTAGCCTAAAACATCTATTATTGTTATGCAAATACTTAAATATTGAAGTTACTATACAAACTAGATGGTACACTGGTGCTGGTTTTTTGTAGTAAACTGGCTATACACCCCGAAAGCAAACCACCTACATCACTAATCATATTTATCAAATATCGATTCTGCTAACTGCATCTGATGGTAAATACCAAAGATAATAAAATTATCCTAGTTGTGATATTTCTAGCCAATTGCCCCAGAGACCTTCCATAATTTTCAAGTGTTATTATGACCAATCATAGAATCTATATCACAGCCCTACAACTTATACCTCTGTAACGTTGGTACTTATTTGGGATATTCTGAAGGAGTTGATCAGCTCCAGGGTAATCCTAGGGACTTCTTTAAAACCCATATAGTATATAACCAGGCGGATGCCATCCAGGAAGAGGGCTTGGAGTTGGATTTCAATCGGCGAGTTTCATTTGTGCCCTGGTGGTATGGTGATACTGTAAGTTCTACTCTGCATGGGTGTATGAGCAAGGTTACAGAGAGAAATGGAATGTATCCATGAACCGGTGAATGCAACCATTAACAGCAAGTCTTAGATTACATTGCGTTGTAGGGCTTAAATATAATAAAAACTTTATCACAATTTCAACCATTTTATTTTGAACGAGTATCCTGTCTTCATACAGGGATACCGAGTGTAGTGGACCTGAACGTGTGGGCTACATATTTAAAACAACTTAATCCAAGTTGCAACGCAAGCCTTAATATTTATGCCATAGCAGCTATATAGTAAAGCTAGCCGTAGTAAGTAAAAGGCATAGTTTGAGGTTCGAAAAAATTTATATCATCGTAATTTTTTAAGGATAGTTTATCATAATAAGATCGGTTGATAAAAGCCAGCTGATTAGAATATATACCATTTTTCTTTCAATTTCAACATTTTGCATTTCGATTTCAACATTTTGCGTTTCAATTTCAACATATACTTCAATTCCGACTTTTTGCATTTCGATTTCAACATTTTGCATTTCAATTTCAACATTTTACAAATCAATTTCAACATTTTATACTTCAACTTCAACATTTTATATTTTAACATCAACGCAATTTATTATGATAGTTTTATTTTATTATTCCTGCTGAAATAGTGCAAGCAGATTATTACCTAATATTTTTTCATATATAAAAAATATTTGTATATCCTTTATATCAAATTATAATCTACCAAAAGGAAACACTGATGCTGAGGAAATCAATGAGTTTTTAGCTAGAACTAGCTATGATACAATCACAAGGCTAAAGATATTAAAATTGAATTATAAAATGTTAATTTCAAATATAACATATTGAAGTTGAAGTATAAAATGTTAAAATTGAAGTATAATATTAAAATTAAAATATGAAATGTTGAAATTGATTTGTAAAATGTTGAAATTGAAATGCAAAATGTTGAAATCGAAATGCAAAATGTTGGAATTGAAAGAAAAATGGTATATAATTTTAAATTTACTGATCTAAAATCTAAAAATGGGTGAACTATACCGGAGACAAAAAATAAAGTGAGCAGCATTTTAGATGGCTGAACTAGCAAATATAATCTGTCGTATTAAAAGTAATTATCAATGAAAAGTTTAAGCCTATAAAGTTGGGTTATATGAAAACAAATCCTTTAGCAAAGCACGAAGAGACTGCTAATCCTTATATAAAAGCTTTAAATTAAAGAATATAAGACTTTATATCATCTGCATGCAAAGCAACTGAGCGCAATTAGTCTAATAGATTAAAACCCTCGGGTAAGTTATTATTTTTTATAGTTGTAGCAAGAATAGCCAACTTCATTAAGTGAACAATGATAAGAGAGCTTTTAGACGCCTCAAACTATATTAGTTTCTCGTATAGATTTATTTAAGTCTAGGTATCTGGAAATTGGATTAGATTTACGGCGGAATAAAATTTATATCTCATTAAAATCAAGGATATTTAGCACCCTTATAAAGAATACTGGCTCACAACCTATTGAGCCGATCCACTCTAAAGCTTTAACTTAAAATATAGGTTAGATAACAGATTTGATTCAAAGTCAGCTTGGGTTCTTTAAGGAAAGGGGAGTTCGAGTTGATGGAGATGACGGAGTAGATTAAGGTGTTACATGATTAATGGTCCACTTATCTAGAATCAAGGGGTCCATGATTGATGTGGGGTTTCATTAGACTCGGATCGGGCCGGATCCTAGGTTAGGGGTAGCGCTGTAGGAAATTAAATCAATGGAGTTCGTGTTTGAGAACGAAGGCGATCAGTTTGGGATTCCTCACAAAGTATGTTTATGGGATGGGGTTGAGTATAAGACGCTCGAGGTGACTAAGAAGCTTATAAACTAGGCTTAAAAGTGATCCCCCAATCAAATTTGAGTGCCCTGACCCCAGTATAGGATCTAGGGTACTACTACGCAACAAGGTTAATAGATTATGTTGGGGGTAAATCAGCTTACGGGCAATGCTCTATCGCTCGTTATGCCACCGCGCTTTGATGAGATTCACCCCAGCGACGAGGATCGGAAGCAGCTCCGTATCGTAACGATAGGTACTTGCTTACTTAGGTGAACTAATCCAGTGCAGCTCTAGCCGAGAGATTCGTAAACCATCTGTTCGGGTGCGAGGGGGCACCAACCGACGGTCTCCCTCAACTCTCGGAGTTTATTTATCGCGTGATTCGGCGCACCAACTCTTCATTAACGACGCTGTTTGTGGCCCTTATCTATCTGATCCGCCTCAAGCAGAAGCACCCCGCGTGCAAGGGAACTCACTCCTCACCCCATCGACTACTGTTGGCCTCAATGATCATCGCTTACAAGTACCTTTATGATAACTGTTACCACAATCGGAGCTGGGCTCAGGTTAGCCAAGGTCTATTCAAGCTGGAGGAGATCAACAAAATGGAGGTCGAATTACTCTTCTTCTTAGGGTTTCAACTCCACGTCTCAAAACACCACTGGTCTGAGTTTGTCGAGTTTATGGATGGCAAGCTGACCCGATCGCTAGCACAAGTTCCTAACCGGAGCCACTTACAAAAGGTGCTTTGGGTTGAGCTTTTCCCCATGGATGGCTTGCAGCGGCTCCATGGTATCCACGTACCCAAGCTAAGCCACTCGCGCCGTTCTACGCCGTCATTACGCTCGTCGGCCAAATCGACTACCGTTCGCTCACTCACCCGCCACACTGAAACCAACCCGAAATTAAAGCCGCAACCGATTGGCTCGGACGCTACCCCCACGGGGGCGACATCCCAGCGGCAGCTGCTATCCAAAGTCAGCTCGATATTCCATAAACCAACCGACACCAACGCCTGGCTTGACCTGCACTCCAGCCTCCTGCCAGGCCGCCGACGCCGAGAATCCAAGCCGCCCCAAGACCCACCTTTGTCAAAGTCGGTCCTCTCCAACGTCACCCTCCGCTCCCACCGCCTCCAGAAATTCACCCTTCCTCCCATCTGGAACTTGATGGCCTCCAATCCCACCCACTCCAAATGATGGGTAAACTTACAATAGATTTAATTTAAATTCCCATTTTAAACCCGTTATGCCACCCCATCGGTAAATCTCCCAGAATGAACTTGGCTTCCCCCAACCTCGATACAAACTCCCAGTTTGGAACCTCTCCGATCAACGATGACGTCACCCTTATAAGCGATTCAAGATTTTGCCGGCTCGCTTC
>JAKSZP010016016.1:0-124686 GCA_022478985.1 Massospora cicadina | reverse complement strand
CTCCCACATGAGATCCTAGGAGCGTTTTATCTTAGTGTCTGGAAGCACTACCATGGCATCACTCCATATTATCCAAGTAGTATCTTCCTTGCTAAAGAACATGTCCATCTGGCTTCTAAACTCTTAAAGACTCAAATGGCGCTCCCAGTCTTGCCTGATGAATGACTCCAACTCATGGATTGAGCAGCCACACCTAACAACTCTTAAGACGCCGCATGGACCACATTCCATTCCTTATCTCAAGGCTGAATGTCCATCATCAAATATTTCCAAATCTTTCACCCACTCACCAAGGTGGTAAAAGTCACCTTATCTCAATTTTATTGGAAGTTTTTTAAGAGCCTATGCCCCAATATTCTTTCCAGCATTGTAGCTACCTGCTTAGGCCTTCCTTGAAAGATGAGATTACCATTGCTTAGCAATTCAAAGGTCAACTAAAATTAACCCAGATGAAGATGTATATTGTCAAGAAGTTAGCAAGTTAATTTTAGACCATCCTGCCAGTTTAAGTGCCAAAGCACCCAAATGACAAGCCTGAATGCCATTGGGCACTGATGCTTGCATGACTGTTATGAGTCCAGAAAGGAATTTCACCACTGAGCACCCATGTGCCATAGTTGTTTATAAAAACCTAGTAACAAACCAGGTAAACATGGCCCCGTGGCCCATGGGTTTTTTAAATGTCTAAGTTGGGAAGGGTGGTTTGGATATGAACATCATAAAAACTGGAATTGGGATTTGAATTTTTTTATCAGAAGTGTAATAGAGAATATTAACTGTTAATTTCCTCAGTGTGCTATGACTGATTAAATAGACAATTGGATTTAGGGAATAGCTTAGAAAGCTCAGGATCAGGACCCTCAAAATTTGACCTAAACTGGCAAACTTTGAGCGAGGGGGGAAATGAGAATGAACCTACTTGGAATTGACATTGAAAGAGTCAGCGGTGGGGTAAGTCACTGATAATTTGGCCTCAGATGGACAAATTTTAGCTTTTCCATTTTTTTCAATGGTTAACATGACAGCATCTTGCCCAATGAGCAACAGGAACCTCCCAGAGCCACCCCACATAGAGGCGGTCCCAAGAGGTCAGGAATGGGTTTGGGATACCCAACCTGCCCACACCCAGTCACTTTGGCATCCGTTTGGCCAAGCGGGATTCATCAAACAAAGATCCTAATATATATGGGAGGGTTTGAAGCTAGAGACAACTTTTAACAATGGCCCAATGCCATTGGCAATTTTCGCCGCAGATATGACATAAGGCATCCTTGTCTTAGTGGGTACAAGCCCGTTGGACGTTGTCTCCAAAGTTTTGAAGGCAGATTTTGAATTGATAACAACGTTTCCAATGATCAGATGCCATTGGTGAGTTTTGCTGTATTTCAAACCTGAACACATTCATTCTGGCAGGTACACGCCCATTGGGCTCTATTTCTGATGGTTTTGAAGCTGTTTTCAAACTGACAACACCATTTTGCAGTGGCTCAATGCCACAGGCAAGTGTGACTGAGTATTTGACCCCCAATACTCCATTACTTGAATGTGCATGCCCGTTGGGCCTCATTGCCATGGATGTAGATTCTCTAGATATTTCAGCACAAATTTCTTTAATCTGCCATACTATTTTGGCATAAGACTTTGTGGGAACAGATGAAAGAATCTTTAGAGGGATGGCTGTTACCCAACGCTCATCTACCACATGGGCGAGATCACCCTGCGTGACAAGAGGGACAGCTGCATTCGTAGGACCCTTATTAGTAGAAAATGGGAATACTGCTCAATCTAGGAAGAGAGTTCACTTACCCAGACTTACATATATAACAATTTGTTTGTAAGATTTGCAGGGCCACGCTGATTTAGAACCAGTCACACTCTGCACACTCTCTTGAAACCAGTGCTAGCTGCCCCTGCTTGGAGCTGTGACAGATCAGGGACAGCCTAATCTGCACATTGACCTCATGATATAATTTCAGATTTTCATGAAAATTTGGAAGTTGAGTTTGAAGGGTCAGGGAAGTCAAAAAAAAATTTGAGTTGTAAATTGTAGGTAAGGATTTGGAGAACAAGAATGAGGGCTGATCTGGATTTTTGAATGACCAGTGTCTTAAATCCTCCAAATTTTCATAATTTGGGATATGAGACTTTCAAAAGCAATGATTTAGTTTCGCTCAAAAGCCTAATCTAGGACTTTAATTTTTTAAACTATTGCAAATGCTTTAAAATAAGGAAATGGCAACTGTAGATACAGTTTCGTTTTCTCAAGGAAATTACAATAAAGTTCTCAGTGTTATTGCTTGCCTAAAAACCAGTTTAAAGTTTAATTTAAGGAAAATATTATATAAAATAAACTAGAACGATGAGCTCAACTAGTGAGCTGGGCCAAGCATTGGCTTTGTTTGCAGTTTTATCATGGAGCCAGACTTTGCTGCTCGCATGCAGCATTGCTAGACCCTTGGTCCACAAATACTTCACAAACTCTGGTAATGGAGCGTGGATGTGGGGGTGGTTCTCTGCTGGATTGTCAGTCATGTGGTTGGTAACATGTCTTGTACTTCCAACTCCTTTGTCGCATAATCGCATGAACCTGTGCATTATATAAAATGAAACTCAAATACCTTTCTCTCCAACTTATGGGGGCCTCAGGAGGAAGCTGTGATTACCAACTGAGAGGAATGTGACTGAAATCTTTTGACCGTGGTTATGGTAGGGTTCTTATTGGCATTTGTCTATGCAAGGTGGGATTATTATGGGGTGTGGCAACTCCACAATCTGTAGTGATCCAGGCAAAACCTAAATCACTCAACGGTCAGGTGGCGTTGTCAATGGAGGTGCTGGACAAACTTCGCCAAGTCATTGCCCATGCCCGCTTTCAGGCACAGTTGGTGCAGGCAACAGGGGGAATCCCCTCTCACACTCCAACTTGCCCAGGTAGTGGATGCATTAACCCAGAATTGGCAGGATGGTTGCAGGAACTTCTTGAGGAGCAGGAGAGCATGCCAAATTCAATGGAGGAGTGTGTGGAGTTGATCAACCAGGTGGCATGTCCAGATGAGGCAAAAGATTAGTCATGGTCGTCACTATTAAAAGTTAGCCAGGGTCATAGCTCATTAGAAGAATATGCGCAGGTTTTCATCCACTGACAAAGGCAGCCCAGGTCATGGATTCCCAATCCTCACTAATGTTCCGCCAGGGGTTGCAGGCAGATTTGCTGGCAGCCTTGGTTGCAGCAAAGGTCCAGGCTACGTTGGGGGAGAAAGCAGCTTTAGCGGTACAAGTCAAAAAGTAATTAGCACTGGCATGATACTGGTGTGAGGGATCAATGTCACCAGGAAAGGGACAGTCCCTGGTAAGTGTCTGTTCTAGTAAGGGGGTGGCATTTAGCCCCAAAAGATTTTGGAAAGGTACAAGGGGGAGGGCGTCAAAGAAATGAATTTGAAGCACATAACTCAGTGAGCCATGGGTAGGGGAAGGGGAATATGCCTAAATATTCATCATTAGCCAATTTTCAATTGAAAGATTCATTCAGAAATAAATTGCCTTCTTCACTTTATCCTTGATTGTTTATCCCCATAGAGTTGCGCATGGATGGAAGAACAGAAGGGGCAATGGCCTCGGTAGATACTGGGGCAGAAGAAAATTACATTGAGCTTGTGTTGGCAGAGCGCCTGAAGTTGCAGGTGTGGAGAGGACCAGAGGTGGTATTTGCTGATGCATCATGAAGGGCGCCATCATGGTGAGTGAGCCCTTCAGTGAAGGTACAGCAGGACCCATTTGGGTTCTGGGAGCAGCTTTGTGCAATTGAAAACCTGGCCCACCTGGTAGTGCTTGGGATGCGGTGGTGGCATCAGTTCAGACACCAAATCAATGTGCCTTCCAGTACTGTAACCTTAAGCCCAAGGATGGGTCATCTGATGAAGTGGAGGCTGTTGGTGGAAAACCAGGAGTCAGATGAGCATAGAAACCTAAGGGCCATGCAGGAAGAGGTCTACCAGCAGGATACCATGATTTTGTGGGGGTCTTTGGACTGAAAAAGGATTCACCATTCTCTCCAACAGGGCCATTTGCATTCTCCTTTCAGTTTAAAAAAGGGTAGGAACTTCCCCATGTTTTCAAATCTATCCGTTGAATGAATGAGCCAAAGCCACATTGGAGGATCATGTAAATTTAATGTTGAGTGGAGGATTGATTGAGCCATCAAAGTCAGCCGTGGTGTCCCCGGTGTTGCTGGTGACCAATGTAAGTGGAGAGTTACGGTCATGCATGGACTAATGGAGATTGTTTGCGGTCACAGAGCCAGATCCTTACCTGATGTCATTAATAGAAGATATCCTGCTAATGGTCACAGGGTGCAACCTTTTTGCCAAGCTTGATCTGGCGGATACATTCAATCAGGTACCCATAAGGCCAGAGCACCAAAGTCACACAGCGTTCAAATGCCACCTTAAAATGTTCCAATACTGAGTTATGCCATTTGGTCTGCTCAATGCCCTGGCAGTATTCCAATGCATGATTGAACAAGTACTCAGTCAGATGATTGGCCGGTGTTTCATTGAGTATATGGATGACATCCTGGTGTTTTCATGTTCTAAGGAGGCACATGTATGTGATGTGCAGGAGGTCCTGGAGGCATCGGCTGGGGCTGGATTACGGCTGAAGCCTTCAAAATGTGAGTTTAACCAGGAGTCAGTTAAGTTCATGGGGAATGTTGTATTTGGGAAAGGACTGAGGGCATGCCCAATCAAGATACAGGCGGTGAGCGCATGGAAGGCACCAACGGACCAGATGGGTGTAAGAAGTTTTTAGGGACATTAAATTTCCTCAGGCAGTTCTTTAAAATCTATCAAAGCTGGCCTTGCTACTTACACGTTTAACGCAAGATTTGCTGTTCATATGAAAAGAAGAAGAGGAGCGGGCATCTAAACTGCTGAAAGAGAAATTCATTTCAGCACTGGTCCTTGCCCACACAGATCCTAAGAAACCTTTCATGGTTGAGACAGATGCCTCAAATTTTGTGGTAGGTGCAGTACTCTTACAGAAGGGGGAGACGTGTTGGAGCACCTGGTGTGTTATTTCAGCCAAAAAATGATTCCAGCGGAAACAAACTATCCGTATATATGATAAGAAGCTACTAGCAGCGGTCGTGGCACTGCAGGAGTGGCAGCACCACTTTTGTATGCCCATCATACTTTTGTTGTATGGACAGACCATTGGGCACTGAAGTACTACCGGGAGCCCAGGAAAATGAATCAGCGCCAATCCCAGTGGCATTTGGAGTTGGTCCAGTATGATTTCCGAGTAAAATACTGTCCAGGAGCTTTTAACAATATAGCGGATAGGTTGAGCCAGGATGCGGGGTTAGCATATGAGAAGGCCAAGTTGAAGAAGTATAACACAACAACCATGTTCCAGCCAGACCAATTTTTTATGATGGTGAGTGAGGAGGATGAATTGAAGGGAGATCTGATGGAAGAAAAGGAGGTCAGCATTTGGTCATCAGTGTGAGCAGAAATGGCAAAGGGCCAATAGCACAGCCAGCATCATACATATGAAAAGAAAGATAATTTTGTACCATGACTTGTGGGTGTGGGTTCCAAATCCATCACTACAGTGGGAAGTGCTGCAGGCATTGCATGACCACCCATTAGCAGGACATCCTGGGGTTGAGAAGATGATTGAACTGATCAATCTCTTTCTGCTAAGCATCACTTTTCGAAAATCAATTCAGCCTTGAAATTTAGCTCCACTAAAGAGATTTACGAAAACTATTAGCAAATATGAAGGGAAACCCCGCAAAAGAACCCGCAGGCTCAGCCAAACGAGCCAGCACCACCCCAAACAAAGCAACCCCCGGTTACCCACCTCAGGGTCAACCAGAATCACCCGCTATCAAGCAGCGGCCATGAAAGCAGGCACCACCCCCCAACCTAGAGCTACTTCAACTAGCGCCAGTTCACCTGATCGCACTTCTGCAACCTGCACGCCCAACAGCTCTGCGTGCGCTACCTCCCACTAACCCACTGGGCCCCCTCCAACTAAGGAGGCCATCACCCACGCTGTTTTAATGGCGTCTGCTCAGTTGAATGCAACTCAGCCCATACAGGCATTCACCTCCCCCATTGTGTCAGCTAATTCAACCCCATCTATTATTGCTGACGCCGGTTTCTGGCTCCCCCCATGAGGGGCGATACCCAGCTACCTGGCCCCCAAACCCTCAGATGTAAGGTTGGATTAGCCGCACATTCTGGTTCACTAAGCACCAAATTGGGACAATCCACTATTCCCAATGGGGATTCAAATGGTTCAGATTTTGGAACTTCACACCAGTTCCAATCTCACCTGTCCCATTTAAACTCTCATAATCGGCACTTCTCAAGTCGACACTTTATTGCCATATGCTGAAAACGAACAATTCACCAATCAGCCAGTGAGTTTTGCCCATGAAATCACAGCAAATACTCGGGCTGAATTTACTCAAATAGATTGGGATGGTGATGAAACATCGCCCTTCTCCAAATTGGCTGGAGTTAATTCCAATCTGGATGGGCCTCCCCAATTTGTCAAGGCCCAACAATCCACCCCTCAATTCAATATGACGCCAGCAACTGCTGGTACATTCCAGCAACAGGGGAACTCCGCAAACTTGTCCAAACCACAAGCTTGCATTCAACCCACGATTGCAGCCCAAAGCAAACACAAACATACCAAAGGAGCCACTGGGGCGTGGCAAAAACCTCTGGCACCAACGCTACCCAAAGCTGATCCCCATGAAGTGGCGTTTATTGCTGATACTAAGAAGAAATGGGCCAAAACTAGAGCGCAAAAATCTCTACTTCGCTCAACCCTCTCCCATGCGATTTGCCTTTATTATGGGCATAATCCTGTTGAATTCTATATGGAGGATTACTTCTCATACTTTGCAGCGATCGCGGAGACATTCCCAATTAACACCACCATCCATGAATCAGTGGAGGGCCACTACATCGATGTGGGCTTCACTGAAGCTGCCCTTGCTGACCATGCTGCCACCCTCCAGGTCATTATTATGCGTGGATCTCTTCGCATCTCCTGCACACGCTCTCACCTGGAGAAAATTTCATGGGTTAATTTTTCCAACCTACCAACGACTGTTGATCCTGAGTCTCTTAAACTGGCGCTCCATCGTGGTTTAATGAAGCTTGGGTCTGTTCTTTAAGTGAACTTTAGCATCCCCTCTTACTATGCTCCCACTCAAAGGGCTCGCACTGCTTGGGCGTCGTTCATCCCCTCCCCCACTGTATCCCGCAACATTGAGGTTATTCCTCGTGTGGCGGTAGTTGGGGCATGCCCTGAGATTTTTTTTTGACCCTGATCAGGCGCGCCCCCGGTGTTCATGGTGTAACGCCCTTGGACACCTGTATAGTGGCTGAACAGCTCGAAAACAAGCCCTCTTAGCCACCACCCAGGGGCCTAAACCAGGCCAAAAACGATCCCACGTGGCCGCAGCAGCAATTCCACAACCCACACATTGGGTTCCCGTTCAAGACCTGTCCTCTGAGGCCTTACGCCTAGCAGTTGAAACAGCTAACCCCACTATTGGTATGGGATACCTTCGCGCTCATGCCCCCTTCCAATGGGAACCCCCTCCAATCTCCCAGAGTCAACTCCCTCTCTCACCAAGCGCAAGGCATCTCCCACAGGGCGCCCCTCGTCAGCCACCCCCACTCAGGGCTCCGCGGCACCCCACCAACCTCCACCAGCAATTTATCGCATCAACCCTCAGCTCCCAATGGAGCTAAGTTCATCAGCATGGACTGGCAACCCGCGGCCTGCGGTAGAAGTGCCACCTCAAAGAGTCCTACCCCAACCCCACAGTCCATTTCGCGCGGCTCCTTTGCAGTGTTGGAGGAAGTGAATATGGACTCAGACTCATCAAATGGGGACACCGGGGAGGTCGCCGTTGAGCACCCTCAAGCCCTCCCCTGAAACGGAGTGGGGGCAGCATCCTAGGCTGGCTTACTGGGTCCTCCGCCCCCCACACTCTCATTCCCCTCAGAACCATCGACGCTCCTCACGGATTGCAGCTATTAGGCAAGCTAAAGGTCTCAAAACTAGCCTTACAGCAGCAGGCTTAAGCGCTGGCAACCCCCCAGGACATGGAGGGGAACAGCTATGAGTCCCCACGGCAGCACCCTGGCCCTGCAATTCATCAACATGAATGGGTCGCGGGACTTTAAGCAGAGAGCCCACCTCCTCCGCAACTTCAGATCAGCACAAATTGACATCGCTGCTGTCCAGGAGCCCCATATCCTCCCCCACGAACAATCTGCATGAAATGAACAGTTTGGAGGCAACTCCTTCTGGACAAACCATGCCACCCTTATTGTTTTAAATCCCTGGGTTAAAACCCATTCTTTTTCACAATATCTAGGTGGCCGCCTCATACTGGCCAAACTCACCACTCCTGACTTCTCTTTCTTCGCTGCAAGCATCTACCTGCCTAATGCAGGTCAGGAACAAAACTGGCTCTTGGAAGAGCTCGTAAACTCAATCTCCCACGGAATACAGTAGTCTTGTGTCATGTACCAATGACATTATTGTGGGGGTAAATGCTAAAGATAAGGCTGGGCGCCAAAAAGCCCAAAAGGTGAAACTTCAGGCCCTTCTGGACTTGAAGCATACCGTGGACCAGCGCTGGGTGCAGGCCAGGTATGCTCAGGTTGGCCTGGAGGAGGAACCTAGGGCCCAGCCTTGCAGCAAGGCATTCACGTTAAAACGAACTATTTACCAAATTAAAGTGGATGGTTTGGTGTGCTTAGTTTTGGAACAAGGGTTCAAAACCCGTTCCTGCTATGAAATAACGCGCTCAGGTCGAATCCAACTTCAGTCAATAACTCGAGTGAAGTCAGTTTTGGCCTATTTTACTAACTTGGATGGAAGTATCGCCCTATTGGCGAATCACTGCTTGGGCCCACTGTGGCATAACCCCAATTTCCCGTCCAAGATTAAATACATTTTCCCCTGACCAACATTCCTTGTTGGTCGTCTTTCCATTTTAATAAGACCCAATTTTTTGCACATTTCTATGCTATTTCCAGTTAACCTGTGCGCGAACCTCTTCAAGGAGGTCTCGCAATATATTAACCAATTGATTGTAACCACAGTAAGAACTTCTTTTGGTGCTCCGTTGGGCCCCCCAGGTTCCCTCCAACCTGTGCCACTCCTTACTGCTCCCAACCAGCACCCCATCATTTCCATTGAAGGTTTCCCAATGTAGATAACCACTTTTGCGGTTAGCTGCTCCAGCTCCAGCACCATCTGCAGGGAACTAGCAGCTGCCCTTATATCAGCTGGTTTCCTGATATTGGCCTTGTGCGATCTGCACTGACATGCTAGGAAATGGAGAGTTACAGATACTCTCCTGACATTAGATGACCAACCACCTTTTTCTATGTGCATGAACTTTTTCCATGTGGAATTTTTCAAAGTGGAAACAGTGGCTGTCAGCTGTGGGCTCCAGCTGTCATTAGCCGCACCGCTGTTTCCTCATTTTTCAGAAGGTTGGAGCAACTTGGCATTATTTTGGTTGCCTCCAACTGGAAAGTATCCACCCTTCATGTTCATACCTGGTGGAGTCAGACACTTCGAAGTCTGAAAGTTGTGATTCCCCAACTTTCCACCGAAATTACTAAATTTCATTCTGAGAAACAGATTTTTCATCACCAGTGCATTCAGACAATGCTGGCAGAATCAGCGCAGATGGGCCTGGGGGTGTTGGCCTTGGATAACGTTGGGAATTCCATCACAGTTTCAGGGTTAGAGTCATTCACTTCTAAAAATGCATTTTATAATGAAACCCTGGCCTCTATCTCTGACTCTTTTGTTTGGTCATATGGCTTGGATGAGGACTCTATTTCTGTGTATCAAATTACCCCTGAGATCCCACGGTTGACTTATACCATGATCCGGGGCACTCAGGAGGTGGAGAAGGAACTTCTTTTCAGATATAATCAAGTATATGCACCTGCAGAAGGCATGGTGGGGTATGTGGCCTCAGTATTAAGAGTGGCCAAATATCTCACCCCCTTTTTGATTCCCAAACCCATTCTGTGTGCAGGCTTGATCTAGATAATGAGAACTTTGGTGAATTGTTGTCATTATCTTCCATAAATAAAGATCACTCTGGGTATTTTCTATTGACTGCCACCCTCTCCTCACCTTTAGAGAAACTTACCACTACTATTTTGGTGGATACTGGCGCTACTGGAAACTATATGGACCAGTACTTAGCTGACTACCTTGGGCTAAGTTACTTGCCAGGTGATGTGGTTAGAGGAGGGGCGTCCCAGGGTGTTCCCACTCTGAAGATCATTGGAACAGTGGATTATCAGGTTGGCAAGTACCACTTGGCTGATCACTTCAGTGCGATCAAAAACCTCCTGTTTCCTATCATTTTGGGTGTGGAATGGTGGCGGAAGTTTGACGTAAGAACTAACCTGAAGGAGAATACCTTGTCTCTCACCATGAAGAATGGTTGCACATTTGTTGTGCCTTTGTCCAAAGAAAATGCCCCAGGCGACTTGCCCAACTGGCCCCACCGTATCCCTTGTATCCTTGCCTCAATGCAGAAGCCCTCAGTGGAAATCCCTATACCTTTTTGCTTGGGGGGTTTGGAATCCTCTTTTGATGCAGCATCTGCCAACGCACTCCCTGAGCACTCTGAGTTTGATTGTGACTTCAAGCTCACAGTGGATCTAGTGCGTATCTCTTCTACTATTTACCCTTAAACTGTCCGGGAGGAAGAGGCGTTAGATGTGTGGGTGAAAGAACAGTTAGCCAAGGGTGCGATTTTTCAGCGTACCTCCCCTGTATGCTCCCCCTTATTCTTTGTGGAGAAGTCTGATGGTACCTTACGCCCCTGCGTAGACTATGGTAACCTTAACAACGTTACTGTAACAGACCTCCATCCCATCCCTTTGGATTCGCAGATTGCACGTTATGTGAAGAAGGCGAAGGTCTTCTCCAAGTAGGATTGCCTCAACGCGTTCAATCAGATTTGGATTAAAAAGGGACAAGAGTGGTTGACCGCATTCTGTACCCGAAAAGGGATCTTCCAGTTTTGGGTCATGCCCTTTGGGCTTAAGAATGCTCCTGATATCTTCTAACGCCGCATTGATGCAGCGTTGGGGGATCTGTTAGGGGTATGCGCGGTCGCTTACATGGATGTTATCCTGGTGTTTTCCCCTGATCAGGAATCCCATGCAGGTCACCTTTGGCAGGTGGTGGAGCGGTTAAAGGCAGCCAGCCTTACGTTAAAAATATCAAAGTGCGAGTTCTTTAAGTCCCAGGTCATGTTTCTGGGCAACGTTGTGTTCGACCAAGGACACATGATAACTCCAGACAAGGAGAAGGCGATTTGTGAGTGACTCACTCAACGTCAGTAAAGGAGTTGAGAAGTTTTTGGGGACGTGTACGTTCCTTAAGAAGTTCACCCCAAACCTTTCTGAAGTTGCTGCGCCTTTGTATAAGGCGAGTGGGGCAAAAGTACTACAATGGTCTTCCATTTTGGAGGACGCCTTCCAAGCAGTAAAGTGTACGTTGCTGTCCACTTCTGTTCTTCGCCATGTCGACCCAAAGAAAGAGTTTATTGTTGCTTCAGATGCCTCCAACTTCACCATAGCGGCAGCCCTTTTACAAGTAGGTGAAGATGGAATAGAGCATCCGGTGGGATATTTTTCTAGGAAGATGTCTTTGCCAGAGTTGAATTACGCTGTTTATGACAAGGAGTTACTAGCTTTGGTGGAGGCGTTGACTTATTGGCGTCACCGCTTGCATGGCTCTACCCAACCATTCTGTGTACGTACAGACCACCGCGCCTTGCTGTACTACCGCGCACCCCATGTCCCAACCCCACGGCAAACCCAGTGGCATGAGACCCTTGCCCAATTTGTGTTTTCTTATGAGTTCACCAGGGGCAAGGAGAATGGGTTGGCGGACGCCTTAAGCCGCAACCCTGCTCTAGCTCCTGATCTCAAGGAGGTGGAGATGCACAATACCCAGTTGATGATTCCATCAGGTCAGATTGCATCCCCACTTCCCACTCCCTTGGCCAAGAAGCCAGCGCTTGCTCCTCTAGAAAATGCGGAGGAATATGGTATGTTCAGAAAAGTGGTCCTTTCTCAGCCATTGTCAGCTGAATATACTATGGTCCTTGCAAAGAGCGCCTTGAATCAGGAGGATATTGCCAGAGGTTATCACGTGAAGGATGAGATGGTGTGGTTCCAGGGGCGCTTATGGGTTCCTGCTGGACCACCTCGTCTGGAAATCATCCAGGACCATCATGATGGAATCACTGTTGGTCATCCAGGAAAGGCGAAGAACCTTGAGCTTATCCGCCGCACTTACAATTGGAAGGGATTAGCCACTCAGGTAGGCCGGTACTGTAAAGAGTGCCTAGTCTGCAACCAAACGAAACCAAATCGGCAGCCTCTCGCGGGGTTGTTGGTACCAGTCCAAAAAGGCTGAGGGCCCTTGGACTTCCCTATCAGTTGATTTTGTCGTGGAGTTACCTAATTCTGATGGCTATGATGCTATCATGGTGGTGGTGGACCGTTTTACAAAGTTCGCCCACTTTATCCCTTTCCAGACCATGGTCACCGCGTCAGAGATGGCTAGACTGTTCATTACCCATGTGTTCGCCCTTCATGGGGTCCCCCAGGAAATAGTGAGCGATTGGGGCCCCCAGTTTGCCTCTTTCTTTTGGGAGGAGCTGTGTAAGACTCTGCAAATCCGCCCTTGCCGTTCAACTGCCTATCACCCCCAATCAGATGGGCAGACAGAATGATTGAATCAGTGCCTTGAACAGTTCTTACAGTATTACCCCACCGCAGATCATTTGTATTGGGTTTCTCATCTCCCTATGGCCCAATTTAGTTATAACAACGTGCAACATGCATCAATCGGTTATTCCCCCTTCTTTGCCAACTATGGCTTCAATCCCGCCTTCAACATGGAGCCTTCTTGTGGGTCCAAGGTAAAAGCGGTGGTGGACTTTGCAAAAAATGATCAAGAAGGTCCACAAAGGGGTGAGCACGAATTTAGACGCGGCCATGCAGGCTTACAAGGAGAACGCAGATAGTAAGAGATGGGTTGGACCAGCATATAAAGAAGGGAATCTGGTAATGCTGGATTCGAAAAGCATCCCAATCAAGCAGCCATGCAAGAAGCTGGGACCTAAGAGGTTTGGGCCTTACCGTGTTGTTAAGAAGGTGGGCCACGCCTTATACCAGTTGGATCTTCCCCCTCGTTTTGTATCTTTTCTGTCTTCCATGAGAGCAAGCTTACGTTGTTTGAGGGCTCCCCTCCAGAGATTCCTGAGGCATATCTTATGGATGGGGCGCTGGAGTGGGAAGTGGAGGAGATTGTTGTCTCACGTCATGTGAAGAGAAGACTGGAGTACCTGGTGTCGTGGAAGGGGTTTGATGCGTCAGAGAACAGTTGGGTTCCTGCGCGGGATTGCGCCCATGCCCAATAATTGATAGAGTCTTTCCACCAGCGTTTCCCCCAGGCCGCTGGCTCACAGTCACCTCCGATCATTGCTGCTATAAAGTTGGCCCCCACTCACAAGAACTTCTCCCTTGCTTATGCCCCTGGAGGGGGGGTGGAGCCCCTCAGGAGGAGAGGGTAATGTCATGTACCAATGACATTATTGTGGGGGTAAATGCTAAAGATAAGGCTGGGCGCCAAAAATCCCAAAAGGTGAAACTTCAGGCCCTTCTGGACCTGAAGCATACCGTGGACCAGCGCTGGGTGCAGGCCAGGTATGCTCAGGTTGGCCTGGAGGAGGAACCTAGGGCCCAGCCTTGCAGCAAGGCATTCACGTTAAAAAGAACTATTTACCAAATTAAAGTGGATGGTTTGGTGTGCTTAGTTTTGGAATAAGGGTTCAAAACCCGTTCCTGCTATGAAATAACGCGCCCAGGTAGAATCCAACTTCAGTCAATAACTCGAGTGAAGTCAGTTTTGGCCTATTTTACTAACTTGGATGGAAGTATCGCCCTATTGGCGAATCACTGCTTGGGCCCACTGTGGCATAACCCCAATGTCCCGTCCAAGATTAAATACATTTTCCCCTGACCAACATTCCTTGTTGGTCGTCTTTCCATTTTAATAAGACCCAATTTTTTGCACATTTCTATGCTATTTCCAGTTAACCTGTGCGCGAACCTCTTCAAGGAGGTCTCGCAATATATTAACCAATTGATTGTAACCACAGTAAGAACTTCTTTTGGTGCTCCGTTGGGCCCCAGGTTCCCTCCAACCTGTGCCACTCCCTACTGCTCCCAACCAGCACCCTGTCATTTCCGTTGAAGGTTTCCCACTGTGGATAACCACTTTTGCAGTTAGCTGCTCCAGCTCCAGCACCATCTGCAGGGCACTAGTAACTGCCCTTATATCAGCTGGTTTCCTGATATTGGCCTTGTGCGATCTGCACTGACATGCTGGGAAATGGAGAGTTACAGATACTCTCCTGACATCTTGAAATTTCAACACAACCATAAGTCGCGTCCATGACTCTTACCCCCCTGCAGCAAAGGAACTCCCTGGATCAAGTCGCCTCCAGGATTTCCTTCGCCTGAGTGGCTTTATGGATGCGCTTCCACACTCCGCGTCTGGCCTAGGTTGTATGACTAGGATCCAGTATGATGGAGGAGCTTTTCAGTCAGCGTCACGCATAGATATGGCACTATTTGGCCCCCTGCTAATTGGCCGCGTCTCCTCTCCCATCTCTTGTGACAACCATCTGAGTGATCACAGGTCACTCACCGTTGTCCTCACCACCACGCTTAGACTGTCACGTAGGTTCTGGCCTAGAGTTGCCCCAGCTCTTCTCAACAACACCTTCACTAAGGAGAAGCTGTCTATGACCATCCGGGAGACTCTCACCTCCCCCCACCCACCTGCTTGACCACAAGGCTAGATGGGCGGTGACCAAGGAGGGCATCACCCACGTTGCTTACAACTGTGCCAAAGCCCAGATGACAGCAGCTCTCGCCAGAGTCAAAAGGGCGGAAGCCAGAATCAGACATCTGGAGCAAAACTGCCAGCCTTCGCCCTCTCCCAGTTGGATGGAAGACTGGGAAGCGGCGCAGGAAGCACTCCACTTGGAGCTCACACTGCAGGAAGAACGGGCAGCAAACTTTACATCTCGTTACTATGCTCAATGGGAACGCCCCACCCGCTTCTTCTTTCAGAAACAGAAAGCCCGGTCAACAGTGCAGGATATTACTGCACTGAAGATTGGCACTACAATCACTTCGGATAAGGAGGAAATCACGCAGGAACTACACCGCTTCTACTCCAGCCTCTTCCATGCCATCCAGGTGGACCCGTCGGACATCCAAGGCTTCCTGTGATGGGCTCCAGAGCCGCCCATTGACCCACGGGCTGATGAGGATCTAATGGCGCCTATTTTTATCCAGGAGGTGATGGAAACCCTTCTGAAATCCCCAAGGCTTAAAGCCCCAGACCCAGATGGAATACCCTTCGAGGTGTACCTTCTGGAACCTGCGGTGATAGCCAGAACCCTCCGCGACCTCTTCGCTGCACTCTTGGTGAATGGCGAGGTCCTCCATGACTCCAGAGGCTAAATCACGACCCTCATTCACAAGAAGTCAGACTGTGAGAACCTGGCGAACTGGCGCCCCATAGCGTTGATCAACACAGACCACAAGCTCTTCACAAAGTTTCTGGCCAACCGCATCACCAAATGGGTGTCACCTCGCCTCTCCCCATCCCAGCACGGTTTTATTCCGGGGAGGTCGTTATGGGACAACTATAATGACCTTCACGTGACTTTGACTGCTAACTCTCATAAGGTGAATGGCTTTGTGGCTCTCCTGGATATGGAGAAAGCATATTCTCGGGTGGCCTGGAAGTATATTGATGCTTCCCTGGCCCGCTTCCATCTCCCCCGCAGCTAGGCGCTGGATATCAACGCTCTATGACCAGCTCCACACCAGAGTCCTGGCGCCAGTGGGTTTTACAGTGGCAGTACCAGTTGGACAATGTCTCCGGCAAGGGAACCCCCTGGTCCCTATCCTTTTTAACATCACCCTTGACCCCCTCTTGGCCTCCTTACAGGACAAGCTAACTTGGATTCTGGCCCCAGGTAAAGCCCCAAACGCACCATGGCATTTGCAGATGACACCGCCATTGCGTTTGGCTGCCCTGGGGATGTTGCCCTCGCTGCTGTGACCATTGAGAGGTACACCAAGGCGTCCAACGCCATGGTCAACACCTCCAAGACAACAGTTGTACAGGTCAGCTCCCCCACCTTCCCCCACCATTAGGTATAGAACCTGTACGCGGTACCTTCCGTCACCTGGGCGTTCTCACCAACCAACAAGGAGTTGCGCTAAAAGACAATGAGGACTTGCTCCTCGCAGCAGTTAACTCCAGGATTGCCAGCTGAAACTGGCGGCACATCACCCCCCAGGGTCGATCTCTGATGGTCAATATGTTCCTCCTCTCCAAAGTCTGGTTCCTAGCGCATGTCTGCCCATTCACAGATGCCTTTTATACGCGGCTCAATGTACTCCTCCGCTGTTGGATCTGGGGCTCAAACCATCCACCAATGGCCCTCTCAACCATTGCCTGACCCTGCAATGAAGGGGGCCTAGGGCTTCTGGACACGCGATCCCACGCCACCACAATCTTCCTGAAGTTCCTATGGCCGATTGTCTGCTGGGACGCGACCCCCATGCCCCAATGGGCGCCCGCCCTCCGCCAGTCAGTGTCAGCAGCTCTGGGTCTTCCTAGAGCATCTCTTACCTCATTAGGGAGTGGCTCACAAACCACCCAGGCCATCGCCTGAAACCATCATCATCCCCCTACTGGAACCAGGCTATCCTTGCCCTGAAACGAGTAGGCGCGCGGATCCACCATGCCTTCCCGTACAGAAGGGAAGGCTCTGGCCTCAGCCCCCGTCGCCATGCAATTGTGCACAATGGACAAGTTGTCACAACTCGCCTCAACCCCCAAGATCGTCCTCCCATCCGCCCAAGACTCCTTGAGCTCCTCCCTCCCTCTGTGAGATTCGACCTTAAGGAATTGTGGAAGGACGTCTATCACCCCATCCTGTCAGCAAAGGTGTCCAACACCTTATGGAGGGTGTTCCACTGTTCATACAGGACAGGGGACTGGACTGGCCCTACCTTCCAGCACTGAAGCTTCCCCCGCTGTGCGGAGCCTATTGACTCCCACCTCCATCGTTTTTTCACCTGTCCAGGTGTCGCCACATTTTGGCCAAAGGCCCGCGCGCTCCTCCATGCTCAGCCCTGGTCTGGACACCCTGTGCAAGACCTCATGTTCGAGCAGACGTTGCCTGGTTGCCACCAACCCCTCCATGTCCTCGCCTATGCCACAGCCATCTGGACCATCTATAACTCCTTCCTTCGTGCTGCCTTTGACCAGCAGGTGTGGACCCTTCCACACATGATCACCCACTTTCAGGTACACTTTGAGATGGCCCTGAAGGTCTGCACTATGTCGCCAACCCTCCCCCGCTCAGTTGTCACTGCAGAACGGCTCTGGCGCGCAAACCCCCTCCCTTTCTCAATGCCTCCTCCCTCCCCTTCCCTCGCCTCAGGCTCATAGGAGCCCAGGCGTAATTTAATAGACATCGATGAATCCCCCTTTGGGTTGGGACCATCTAGTACTAAAAAAAGATGATTGAACTGGTGCAGCGTAAGCATTCATGGACTGGACTGCAGAAGGATATCACAAAATATGTGGCAGAGTGCTTAGTTTGTGCACGTTAAAAGCCCTTGTGGAGGCAGCCTGAAGCTAAGTCAGTCCCACTAAGATTCCAAGCCAGCCGTGGAGGTCAGTTAGCATGGATTTCATTACAGGGTTACCCAAGATCCAGGGGAAGGATGCAATAAGGTCATTGTCAATTGGTTGACTAAATATGCTGAGTTTTTACCATGTACCTCAAAGTTCTCATCCAAAGAAACTGCAAGGGTCTTCATCGATGAGATATTTGCCCATCATGGCCTACTGGCAGAGATCATTTCAGATCGTGGAACCCAGGATATATCAAAGATCTGGTCAAGTTTTCTCAGTTACTTGAAGATTCGCCCATGTAGGGCTTCAGCATATCATCCTCAGTCCAATGGACATACAAAGAGGGTAAACCAGATATTAGAACAATACTTTTGATGCTATGTTTCAGATCAGCAAGATGATTAAGTTACCTGGATCAGACTGGCCCAGTTTGCCTATAATAACCACTATCAGTCATCACAGGGTTAACGCCATTCTTTGCAAACCATGGATAAAATCCAGCATTGGATGGGGGGTCAGGTGGTGGAGTATGCCAGGGGGCGGACAAATTATCCCACAAAATGACAGACATCAGGAGAAGTTTCTGTAACAACATGGATTGCACCTCAGCACAGAAAAAGTAGTATGCAGATCGATAGATAGCACCAAACCCATTGTTCATTCCAAGAGATTGGGTGTTGGTGGCAGCATAAAATTATGCGGTACTGGTGAAGAGACAGAAGCTTGGACCAAAGTTCATGGGATCATATAAAGTGATTTAGGTTAACAACAAGGTTGCATTTAAATTGGACCTCCTGGAAGGGTCAAGGGCCCATCAAGTTATCCATAGCTCACAGCTTCAGAGATTCTGGGGCAGGGACCAGAGCGGCCTGGGCCATTGAGCCCACGGGATGAGGACAACCAGGAATATGAGGTTGAACAAATCTTGAAGGAGCAATGGGTGAGGGTTTGGTGGCAATTTTTGATAAAGTGGAGAGGGTATCCGGTGGAGGAAGTGACCTGGCAGACACCAGAACAGTGTGCACACTATCCAGAGAAGATCTGAGAGCTCTTAATTTGCAAGGGGGTGATGTAATGGATTGGGGCCAGCCTGATCCACACATTGACCTCATGAGTATAATTTTGGATTCACCTGAGAATTTGGAGGTCAAGTTTAAAGGGTCTCGGAAGTCAGAAAAACAATTTGAGTTGTAAATTGTAGGTAAGGATTTGGGGAACAAGAATGAGGGCTGATCTGGCTTTTTGAATGACCAGTGTCTTAAATCCTCCAAATTTTCATAATTTGGGATATGAGACTTTTAAAACCAACGATTTGATTGTCGCTCAAAAGCCTAATCTAGGATTTTAATTTTTTAAACTATTGCAAATGCTTTAAAACAAGGAAGTGGCAACTGTAGATACAGTTTAGTTTTCTCAAGGAAATTACAATAAAGTTCTCAGTGTTATTGTTTGCCTAAAAACCAGTTTAAAGTTTAATTTAAGGAAAATATTGTTCAAAATTAAACTAGAACGATGAGCTCAACTTTTGAGCTGGGCCAAGAATTGGCTTTGTTTGCAGTTTTATCATGGAGCCAGACTTTGCTGCTCGCATGCAGCATTGCTAGACCCTTGGTCCACAAATACTTCACAAACTCTGGTAATGGCGCGTGGATGTGGGGGTATTTCTCTGCTGGATTGTCAGTCATGTGGTTGATAACATGGCTTGTACTTCCCAACTCCTTCGTTGTATATAGGCATGAACCTGTGCATTACAGGAACTCTCTCCCGTGAGCCTTTTAATGGAGAAGAATTCCCATGTATAATTTTTGTCCTACTCTTGATCACATCAATGACATTTTTATAAAAATATTGTCTCACAAACATGTTTGTACCATATACATTAAGATATCTGGTGAACAGAAAGCGTGGTGGTAAATAAAGACTAGTGGTTATGGTGTACATGAGTGTGGAGTAAAAATACCTAGATTTGGAGTCAGTCATAAGGTTAATTTGGAGATTCATAAAAAGGGAATAGTTGCCTTCACAGATACAATGAAGTCATCGTAGTGTTGAAAAATCAAGTGTCAGATTCAGATCTGCCAGGTCTCTATCAGTTCTGAAAGTCATTAAGAGTAAAATAGAACTTAACTCATTCTATCATCCTGGGATCTATTGGTGGCACAAATATGCGCTGCACTTAAACTTGAAGAATGCCATGTCACGCTCCACCTAAAGGATGAGCCATCAGTCTGGATAGACCTCATCACTGCCAGCTTGTGCAAATCTGACATTAACGCCAATAAATTTAAAATTCCTACATCAGAGATACCTAAAGAGTTCAAAACCATAGAAAACTCCTTAAGGATAACCACTTGGCAACTATCTCCCAAAAGGGGCCCTAATCCTTTTTATCAAGTTTAAACCTTATGCGGAATTTCTGAAGGGGTGCCCCATATAATCACTGAACCCTGAGCAAGGGAATCGCTGGATAAATAATAGTGAAGGATATGATGGAGAGGGAATGATTAAGCCGGTTAAGTTCTCATGGTATTGCCAATCCTCTTGGTTTATAAGGCAAGTAGTGATCTTAGGACGCGCATGGATTACTTTAAACTGAACGCAATAACCATTACAGACCCATACCTCATTTAGCTGATAATAATATCTCTCAGATAATCATCTAAAGGCAAATCTTCTTATAACTTAGCTTATTGAAGTCTTAAACTAGGTACCAGTAGCTCTGAAAAAATCAATACATGGTTTTTAAGCACCATATGTGAGTATCTGATACAATGTTATGCCCATTGATTCAAAAAATGCGCCCATATTTTTCCAGAAAACTCTGATCAACCACTAGAGAATCTTCTTGGAAAGTGATGCGTCACCAACATTGATGTCATCCTTGTTTACTCAAACAATGAGAAACACTAGCTGGACATCTTGAAGCTACTCAAAGCAATTAGTATTGTAAACCTTTGATTAACACCATAAAAACACAAATTATATAAGGATTCAGATTCATTTCTGAATAACTTTGTACTTAGGAATGGTACATCATTAATTACAGATAAGCTGAAGGTAGTAGAGGAATAGTCTGCACCTAAGTATAGAATGGAAGTAGGAAGCTCCTTGAGGTAGTAAACTTTATTAAACCTTTTTCCAAGGGCCTCTTAAAGATGACTGCACCACTAACTAGACTCAGGGATATGTTATGTTCTGATGGGAAGAGGAAGAGGAGTTTTCCTTCCAGGTCATTAAAAGATGTTTCCTCTCCGCGTCCATACTTTTGCATCCCAACATAAAAAAATATATATAGTAAAACTGATGCTTTAAACTTGTAATTGAGGCAGTTCTTTACATATAGGATATCATGGAGTGGACCAGCCAGTATGTCAATTCAGTAGAAAATGCCCTCAGAAAAGATGAAAATTTTAAGTTTATCACAAAGGAACTGGTCATTGTTATTGCTCTGGAGGAATGTAAATTTCGCTTCCTCTATGCCCAGCACCCAGAAATCATAGAACATATAATATAAAAGCTCAGTTTACAAGGTTCAAAGAGCATGAACCAACGAAAGGCCTTATGGCATCTCAAACTGGCTTGATATGACTTTAAGATTGATTACAAGCTCAAAGAGAGAACAACCTGTTACTTGACTTTCTAGGCTAGGACCCCATAATAGCTTCTGGAAAAGAGGAGCTCAACTTCTGGAATGCAGCCATGATGCTCCATTCCAACTTGTTTGCCACCATACAAGAGAACCACAACATCCTTAAAAGATACACATAGCCCATAAATGCTCTTCTTATGTTAAGGTACTGTAAAAGGTTTAGTGGCATTGGAGAATAGTGACAAATACAAGTTCTTCCAGAAGGTGAAAGGTTTTATCCTCCATAAGGATTAGGTAAGGGCCTCAACCCGCAAACTACAGGAAGAACTAATTTAATTCTATCATGATCATCCCCTGGTGGGACACCCCAGGGGTCAATAAAAGTGGAACTGCTATATTGTAGATACTCCTGGCCTGCTATGAAGGGAACTGTATAAGGATGTTAAGAGTTTTCTCATATGTACATGGTCAAAGCATTTAAGGAGTAAACTGGCAGAAAACTCTAGCCCTTCAGATTGCTAAGCTCCCATAATCTTCCCTAAGTTTGATTTTTTACTGGCCTCCCAAGTCTGAAAGGCTATGACGCCATAATGGTGGTGGCGGAAAGTTATAAAAACCTCACGGGTTTACATGTGCACAAGCTTGATTGACTGATATTAATGATTGATAATGACTGCTAGTGTATGGAGACAACTAGTACAGTCAAGTTCTTAATATGTTTGACTTTGACTTCACTTTAGTGATTTTTTAAAGGCAAGTGAATTTAAACTCACTTAGTATAATCGACACTTTTAAAGGTAACCCAAGCAAGAAAATTCCAACTAGAACTAAACAAAGTAAACAGTGTTTCAATCTAAGAGTGACTTTTATTATTAAATTAAGGTTACTTATATAGGGTAAAAGTATTAAGAAAACACGTAAAATTAAAAATTGTGGCTATCATGATTATCTTGGCATGACTAGCTGATAGCAATTAGTATTGGTTCATGATCCGGACTAATACCTAGAAAGACATGTATCACACTTAGATAGCCCTAGTTGATTATCTATAGAAGGATAAAATTTAAAATACCAGAACAATCAACTATTGAATAAAAATTAATAACCAATCTAATTAGAATAAGTAAGTGCTCAAACCACAAGACAACTTACAAAAGATACCGTTGTCAGAAATGGTCCCCAATAGATCATAATCATGACTGATATTGGAATTGCATTCCTTGTGAATTACAATTAGTCATTTAATTGGTGATTATCATCAATCAACATATTGTAAACTAGAAATCTTAATAAAGCATAAACAATCAGCTTGATTATAGTTTGTACCAATCAAATAAGATTATAACTAAAGACTAATCTAATCAGTGTTAATTCTTGGAGGTTGGGCTCAATTCTGCCGAGTTGGTTTTGCACAGGGTATGAGCCACTGAGCAAACAAATTGGACAATATGAGGATCGCCAACTTTATAATAAACTTAATAAAATGTATGGAGCTATCACCCCTTATTTCCACCCTTATTATAATATAATTGCAGAGTTTATCTGCACTCTTCTTTCTCATAAAGACCTCTAAACCTTTTATCTTCCATCATACTCTTTATACCTCAGATCCCCAGGCGGATGCATCCTCAGCTTGGTACTCTTCTATTCTGCTTCCCTTTTTGACTTACTCTCATTTTTATCAAAACTCAGCATAAATCTCTCGATTTGCCAAATGCCTCATTTAAAGTGCTTAAATTACCAGTACCAGTCGATTCCAGCAGATTCCATTCATTCCACCATATTAAATTAGGGCTTATCGTCCAGTCATATTGGAATCATGACATTACCCCCTCCTTGACTGGAAAATAAGTTCTTACTGTTTGTATGCTCAAAGGAACTTCGCATGGACTCAGTTGATAACCTGACCCCAACGGGTTCCTTAATTGTGCAGACATCCATGCCAGTCTTCTCAAAAATCTTGAATGGGCTGACCCAAATGTTGGAGAGCTTATTTTTTCATCTGAATCCATGCTGATCATGGAATAAAATGTAATCCCCTACAGCAAATAATGGAAGACCACTCTGGTGCTCTGGTCAGCCGCCTGGTTGCGGATTTTCTTCACTAGATTGGTGGAGTAGGCTTCCATTTGCAACTTGATCAAAGTATCCATGAGTTGATTCAGATATTGCTGAGGATTCACCCCACCAGTTTCCTCTACACACGAATATAGAAAGGTAGGCAGAGCCGGATGTTGACCATACAGCAGTTGAAATGGGCTCTTACCAGTGGCTTAATGATAGCTGATATTATAAGTGAACACAGTAGTAGGTAGAAGTGCACTCCATTCTAAGGGCTAATCTGTTATCAATTTGCAGAGTATGTTTACTAGGGTTCCGTTGACTCACTCCACCATCTTCATTTGATTCTGGATGATAGGTGGTGGTCAAAACCCCACAAATCACCATCAACTTGTTTAACTTTTGCAGGTTATGTGAAGTAAGGTTGGTCCCGTTGTACATCAGGATGAACTACGAGCAGCCATGCCACTGTATAACACATTCCATAATAAACTTGGCAGTGGTGACCGCACCCAAGTTGCTAATAGCCCTGGCCTCCACCCATTGGGTCAAATGATTGATGGCAACAATTATATACTTGGATCGATTGGCACTAGTTGGCAGAGGTCCCACTACATCAATGGAAATGGTGTGCCAAGCAAACCGGGGCTTCACTAATTGATAAGTGGCTTTCTTACGGAAAGGTTTTTCAACTTAACATTTATGGCAACAGCTAATAGTTTCCAGTACGTCATAATGCATGATTTCCCAAGAGTATTGGGGTCACAAGAATTCTAGCATCTTCCGCAATCCTCCATGTCCAACAGCCCAATGAGCATCAATAATTAATGAGGGCCAGGCCAAAGTCTTAGGGAAACTCAGCGTCTGGTCAACAATCCACTTATATAGTTCTCCCTCACATAGAAAGGTATCCTCCTGAAGTCCATCTAGTACCTTGATCACATGCGGTGGCTCATCCTGGTATTTATTTACCACCATCTTCTCATACATTATGTCAGCTAGATCCGCTGTGATTGCGACTGTTGGCAGCCTAGAGAGACAATCCACATTTTGGTGTTTAGCTCCAGGGCGTTGTACGATCTCAAAATCATAGGCTTGGAGCTTTCATGCCCAACGTGCAAGTCACCCTTCCAGTTCATGCAGATTCTGCAACCAACGCAAGGAAGCATGGTCTGTTATGACTTGGAATAATACCCCATGCAGGTATACTCAAAACTTTTTATAAGTGTAAATTACTGATAAACATTCTCACTCAGTAACGGTGTAGTTCTTTTTGTGAAAGTTCAAGCTTCAACTACAGAAGGCAACAGGATGCTCCACGCCATCATCATCCTTCTGAGATAATAATGCCCCTATAGTAGAGAGTGAGGCATCCCTTTGCACTATGAATGGCTTATCAAAGTTGGGATATTGCAAAATGGGTGCGCTTGTTAACACGGTACATAATACATTGAAAGCGTTCTGGCATTATTCCGTCCAATTGAATGAAGCGTTTTTCTTTAATAGCTTAAAAAGAGGGGCCCCAATGCAGCTGAAATTGGGAATGAACCATTGGTAATACCCAACCATTCCCAGAAACACTTGAATGTCCCACTTATTCACTGGGCGAGTCATCTTACTTATCACTTCCACTTTAGTCGGCTGCAGTTTAAGCCCATGTGAATCCATGACAAACCCAAGGTATTCTAATTGCTCCTTAAAGAAATGGCACTTTAGAGGCTTAATTTTGATATCAGCAGCGGCGAGGCGCTGAAACACTTGCTACAAGTGGTCTAGGTGCTCTGTAAACGTCCACAAAAACACATTGATGTCGTCAAGGTAAACTAAGATGCAGGACAACTTTAAATCACCTAAAATTGTATCCATGGCATGCTGGAATGTAGCTGGAGCATTACATAACCCTTGCTTCATGCGCATCAGCTGGAACAATCCTCTCAAGGTGATTATCGCACATTTCTCCTGTTCCATTAATGGCAATTTGATCTGCCAATACCCTGAGATCAGATCCATGGAAGAAAAATAGTTTGCCCGCTCGATCAGTCTAACGCATCATCAATCTGCAGAAGAGGGTAGGAATCCTTCTTTGTTACGTTATTGAGTTTATGATAGTCAATAACCATTCAGTTTGTGCCATCCTTCTTTTTTACGATGAGCACAGGCGATGCCCATGGACTGTTTGATGGCTCTAGCATTCCTTGCTCAATAAGTTTATCTACTTCATTGGAGACAATCTCTTCCACTGCTTTTGAATGTATAATAGGTCGTGAATGAATGGGAGGGTGATCTCCCATGTCTATCCAATGTACCACCCCTTGAGCGCATCCCAGGTCATGATCATCATTAGTGAAAGTATCTCAATACTTTTCAAATAAGGCCATAGCCTTATTTTGTTGTTCCGCTGATAATCCTGTGAGTGCTTCCTGAGGAACCATGGTCAGTATGCCAAACGAGGAGCGAGCTGGTAGTCTGAGATTTTTCATGAGCCAAAGTCATGAATATGGCGAACTTCCTCAATAGGAACAAAGTGTAGATAAGCCACCACTTATTGCCTCCTGATTGTTATTGTTTCCTTCTGCAGGTTTGCGAGCAGCACCTTCACCTCCCCATTCCCAGGAAACAATAATCCCGGAGCCACATGTGGTTTGAGCTGTGAATGCTGACGAGGCGCCAGGATTTCTCCATAAAGCCCCTTATAACTTCAATTTTTAGCCCAATCCCTCTTATGCCCTGGTGTCCAGACGGTAAGCTTAAAGGGCGCGTTGCTTAAAGCGGAATTCCTTTATACTCATATATCTGGTTGGGGAGGATCTTGGTCTGCCAACTCAGTCACTGGTAGCGAACAGGGATCACTCCATCACTGTATGCTAGATTGACCTGACCAGAGTGGATTGGATCTGTTGGGATTCCACCAGAAGAAAACTATACTGGAATCTGTTGGCTGAACATAGTAAGGGTTTCTTCCGCCATATCTATCACAACGCCAAATTTCCTCATGAAAGCCACGCCAATTAACATATCATAGTGGTTATTTGGCAAAACCACCGCTGGGGCAGACACCTGAACTGACCCAAATTGTAGAGGCAACGCGCTATATGCTCCTTCTGACACAGTGCTGTTCATTCCCGCGATCCCATACACTACTCAAGAGTCCACATCTGGTTTCAACATAAGTTTAGCCACCAATCGAGTGGAGACTATGTTCACAGGTGCTCCCATATCTATGATAGCGCGAATTATTGTGTTTTGAAAAAATATATCACAATAAGTACATTTCAAGTAAGGAGAATCATTGGTGCTTATTACTTGTACGTTCAAAGGCTTTGTGCTATTCAAAAAGGAAGAAATGCCCTTGCCAACTTGAGGATATTTGCTAGCAATTTTTTCTACCAGAATGGCTACGCTAACCCCTACTAAAGGAGCGACGTTTGGTGAAGGATCCGAGTTGCTAATGCCAATCTGTTCCAATATCTGCCACGCATATGGCTTCTGCACATCTTAGCAAAGCTCGGCCAGATGGAGTGAGCCTTTACTCACAGTAGCAGAAGCAGGGGTATCCAATGAAAGCTGCTGGTATAACAAATCATCCAATTAAGAGTTAATTTTTACCTGAAAAGATGTTTGGGGATTGTTGGGGACAAGTAACTCGGACTTAGCAGAGATAGAGTGTCCCATCTCTACTCCGCTCAAGCTTTTAACCTGCTCAATTATCTTAGTTGGCATTGCATACAAATGTGGTTGATTAGGGCAATTGGCTGCATAATACACTCTTTGTCCACACTGGAAGCAAGTGTTCATAAAAGGTGCGCATCTATAGTTTGAGGAGGAAGAACCAGGCCAATTATTGCCCATAAGGTTCCAAGGTCACGGACAAACTGGGGAAGCGTGCCCGGGCCAGAAAGGGTATATTGACTCATGGGAGGGACAAATACATTCCAGCAGCTGATAACCCAGTCGCTGCGACCTATATCTTGCAGGGGTTGGAGTGGGGGCAACAGCAATTTTGGACTATGTTGGGGGCGCTGTTTGTGGCAGAGAGCTGGCATAAGGCGTTCATGATCCAAATAAGTCCGGTATCCCCATCCAACACATGGGACATAGCGTTATATAGTTCCTGGTATGGTTTGACAGCTGCCATCATCATTATACTTACATCTCCAGCGGTTAAGATATTGGCCCCAAGCAGAACATGTGCTTTTGCTAAAAACTGCTCAGCGAATTCTGACAGAGTTTCGTTTTGGTCAAATCGTATAGTCATAAAGTCAGATTTTTGTGACACATCTTGGTAGAACCCCAAACAGCCAGATGACAATCACTTTTACTTGTGCACAAGATACTGAGCTGTCAGGAAGATAGCAGGTCACCTGATCAGTACTTTCAACATCCAAAGCGGATAGTATTAATTTTGCTTTTCATCAATCAGTAGCTCCTTCCACAGCAAATTCAGACCGCTTAAAGTAACCGTGTAGGTTCCTATCATGACTGAAAGGAAGTAATTTCTTGATATGAATGAATTCGCTTTGCTCTGGATTCCTGCTGCAAGGGCAGGTGAACTGTTGTTAGAGCGGCTATGAAAACCATTCCTTGATGCGTTATCATGCAGCCAGATGGATGGACTTGAACTTGTCAAAAAGGAATTGGGAGAGGTGGTATCACATGGGGGATTCACCGTACCACCCAATGGTATTTATTTTCTGATCCATAACATTCTTCCCCCAAGTTACCACTAACTATCCCATTCCCCACAGCTCTGGTATGCTCCACGAACTGTTTGTTGATCAACTGAATTTACTGTTGCAGCGTTTCATATTGTTGTTGCAATTTCTGGTGGACTCCCTTCTTTATTCAGTTGCTGTTTATGGCTTGTACTCATGAAAGAACTTCTTTAATTATATTCTGTGAGCAGGTTTGCTGTTGGAACTGAGGAGAACTCATCATTGTAGAGTAATTCACTTTCTGGTTTTTTCCAACTATAGTTGCCTAGTGGGCCCCCTGTAGTGAGCACCACTGTTAATTCTTGGAGGTTGGGCTCAATTCTGCCAAGTTGGTTTTTCACAGGGTATGAGCCACTGAGTAACCAAATTGGATGATATGAGGATCACCAACTTTATAATAAACTTAATAAAATGTATGGAGCTATCGCCCCTTATTTCCACCCTTATTATAAGATAATCGCAGAGTTTATCTGCACTCTTCTTTCTCATAAAGACCTCTAAACCTTTTATCTTCCATCATACTCTTTATACCTCAGATCCCCAGGCGGATGCATCCTCAGCTTGGTACTCTTCTATTCTGCTTCCCTTTTTGACTTACTCTCATTTTTATCAAATCTCGGCATAAATCCTCTCAATTTGCCAGTTGCCTCATTTTGAAGCGCTTAAATTACCAGTACCAGTTTGATTCCAGAAGATTCCATTCATTCTGCCATAACGACTTAGGGCTTATTGTCCAGTCATATTACAATCGCGACATCTAGTATTGATAGTGTGGTAATATAAAACTCCAACACATCACCCAACTTGACCAGATTATACAGCAAAGATGTCCCAGTCTTCTAATAGCTCTCAGTATCTAAAACTATGTGGACAGTCTCACTAAATTGGATTCTAACATCTTAAGAGCATTGATTTGTACCTCCTAAAAAAAAGTAATTTATGCCCCCATCAGATCCTATGCCATAAGTTTACATATACATTTAGTAATTCCACCACTTTACCAGTAAAATATACCATTCCTTGAAGAAGGAACAGGGCTGGATATTACCTCTAATGAGTCCTGCCAATTCTCCCTATTTATCTATTAATGAATTGGACTTTGATTCTTTACTGAATTTGGCTCTATTCTCAATTGATTCAGCAGACATCACTGATCCTACATCAATCATATCCATCCTTTTAAGTCAGTCTTTCCACTCCAATTTAGATTTTCTTCCAAAGTTTCTGCTTTGGGTAGGTCAATACTACAAACCAGTTGTCATATTGTCTGAGCTAACTAAAAGAAATTGAGAATATTCTGAGCTCTTTTATAGAACTCAAAAAAGTTTCCAAAGTCATAAGTGCTGCTTCTAACACTAACAACCTTAAACATTTATGATCATGATGCCACAGCCTACGATCTTTGTTTTGCTGGCAAAATACATTTTTAGTTGGTTCACAATGCTCCCCTCTTTTAATAACCCTAATATTTCTTACAACTTCCAATTTTCAATAAACTTGTAGTCATAGTCTTCAAGACATTGTAGATATTTACATATATCACTCAAACCTGTGGCTTTATATGAATATCTCCCATTAATGACCATAGTCAGAGGAATGATCCAACAACTATCACATATGTTTCTTGCATGATGCCAGCCCACATGTCAAGTGTACCTGACTAAGGCCATCATCAAGCACTTAAGATTTAACTTATAAAGCCTCTTGACTTATAAGGAAAACATAGATTTGTTTGTTGATTGTCTTATTCTCTACTTATGTCTTACCCTCAATCTGGATCATCTTGTTTACCAAAATAAAAAATTATTATCTCTACTATAGTTGCTCTTCCTAAAGCTCACCTCAATTCTAAAGTTTAGTTCTCTTTTGGGTTTTCCCTCGCTGGTATTTAGTCCCAAATAATTTTGCCATACTATTTACTTCTATTGTTATTTAATATTTCTCTCCAGCATGTGAAAAAAGGTGAACTAATATCCCATGACATGAGGTTTAATAAAGAAATTCAAAATGTTATAAATCCATTTTTAAATATATATATAATTCTCCTTTTTGATATTTTTTCTATATTCATTATTAGTATTATTTTTCTTTTTTCTCATCTAAGGAATATAATATTCACTTTAATAACAAAACAATAATCATTAATATTTCTGTTATATAAGCATCTATTTCTGACTTCATAATAACTATAAAATGGCCCATAAACATAACATTTACAATTTTTTTACAGTGACCAAACCTGTTTGTATTACAACAAGCAATTTTATATCCAATTGTGAATTCCTGTAGAGTGTTTCTATTTTGGTCATCAGACTTTTTTGCCTAAATCTTCCATAAAAGTGTAGCTTTATAAAGACTGTTATTGCAGGTAAGCTATAAAATTTTCTAATATATAAGTACATCTCTGGACTAATTCCCAGTATTAGTTCCATGGCTGAATATAGTACTGGTGGTAAAGATTATCATCTTCCATATAACAGTTCAAACAGAGTTTTTACTGTAGCATAGTGGAAGCTAATGTTGTATGCCAAGGTCACCAAGTTAAGCAAGATGCTTATGAGGAAGTTTTACTAAATACCAGCTTCCTAAGCCTAGCAGCCAATGGATTATTTACCAGATCTACTACACCATTTACTTTTGAACAGTAAGGGGAAGGTAACATGTCTTTGATTCACATAAGCTTGTTCAATTGTGGAATGAAAAAGAATGTGGAATGTGATACATTATTGCTCAAGATTACCTGAGGGCAGCCATGTATGTATACCAAATTGGTATAGAATAAACTTTGCGGTATTCAGGGTATTGACTTAGTTCATAGCTTTTTTTTGACCCACCTTATAAGGTGTTCATATATAACACTAATGTATCACACACTCCTACAGTACTTGTGCTAAAGTTAGGTTTCCATAGTTTTTTGGCCAGTTCTCTTATTGATAAACAATTATTAGTAATATTAGCGTCAGTAGTTCCTGGTGGGATTACTCATCACTAAGAAAATGCACTTTAACAGTAATTTAAACCAGACAAGTTAGAGTAAAACGTTTCATATCTACTTGAAAGAGGGAGATAACTTTATTCTCCAAGGAAACGCGACTTTGTATAAGATATAGGCGCCATTGATTGTCAAGATCTTCTACAGTCCTTGAAGAAGCATTGCTTTTAGTCTATGAAGGGATTGGACTCTTTATACACCATGAAGGAGTTTCAGACTCGATTTGACCCTTTGTATCCTTAGAGATTAAGGCCAAATTTAATTAATTCATTGGGCGGTAAATTTCGTGGTTTAATGGTCAACTCTTTAGAGTTTTGGTTCATATCCAAACTTAATTGAACTTGGTCTTTCCTGAAAATACCCTACAAAAATTTTTGCTGGTGTAGTACTTAACTTCGCAGGAGCCTTCCATTAACTCAATTAACAACAGTACCCTTTTTGATGGAAGCAATGGATTAATTGGGGACTGTTAAAATCACTTTTCTGGTGACAGTGGGCTCTGCTAGTTGGCATGCCAACCATTATGAAGACTGTTTGGCCCTTGCCGTTTTGCTTTAGGCGTCAGGGCCAGCTGCATCATCTGTCAGACATTTATCCTCCAGCTTCAGGATAAGGATGTTTTGGGGCAAAATTGGCTAAAAAGGGGAAATGTCAGACATCTACAAGTCTGTGATACTGATAATTTTTATTTAAATAATAATAACGATTTTATTGGCCAAAATACTCTGGCCAATTCTCAGTGGAACACCGCAAATCAGGGTAACACTGTTATAAATACTAAATGGGAAATTAGCTTGAAGTTATGCATTCAAATTGCCCTGACCACGTGAGGGAACCTGAGGAGTCCATTGGCAGTTTCTCCCCCTGCCACGTCCAATTACCTTGAAACAACTAATCAGGAACCACCCCCTTTTATAGGCATGGTGGAGGTCCCCCAAGGTGCAATAAATTTTGCTAAAGGGGATTGGCTGAAATTTATTAAATCATTTCCCCATGGGTACATATTGCCAAAAATTAACTCCCCATCCGCTGTTCATCCAGTGAAGTGAGTTTTCCGAGCTTCAATCAGCTAAAAGCACATTTTTCCTTATTCGGAATATAACAAGCCGTTATGAACTTATCAGTGAATTCCCTTTGACCTCAATAAAGTTTATATACTGACAAGTCAGTTATCAAGAGGGTTCATTTTTTCTCTTCCCATGATTTCACTAATAAAACCACAAAAGCTCCACTTTTTTATTTATTAGTGTTCTTAACTTTAAATTAATAAAACCGTTGTGGAATCCCGCAGCATTTAGCACCAGCGAGCACATAATAGCTGGAGTTCTACAAAGCGGTGCTCATACAGGGATTACCCTGTACACCAAAAATTCCAAACAAATTCAAAAATGGAGACTTTAAAAGTGAGTAACCCTCCAACGCTTCCCCTTTTCAACTGAATTAAGAATAGTTGACCTGGAAAAGCAACTCACCAGCACTTTATCCCATCCCAAAGAGCTTGAGAAGCGCCCATTAAAACCTCCTTTTAAAGACAAATACACTCCAGTTGAAGGGAGCATTGATTCCTTTTTGTAAGTTTATGAAGCTTCCATGAATGGCGCAACGGATAAGCAAAAAGTTCAATACATCATTCCTTGCTTAAGTCGCTTAGCCCAAGAGATGATAGTCCCTTATATGGGCACTCTGACACCTGGGCAGAGGTGAAGGAGGCTCTTTTAACTGAATTCGGATCAAAGCAGAGTCTTAACTGGGATAAACAAGCCTTTATGCGCCTTAGTATGTATGAAGAGGAACTAACCACTGCCTTTGTTGAGCGATTTTACCTCACTGCGCAAAGGTTGTCAACGTCTAACATGATAACCCTGGATGATGCTATCACAGTCATTTTAACTAGGTTAGCTTCTCAACCCTCTCTCACCAGACATATTATTTCAGTGAAACGCCACTTTAAAACCATTTGCGACCTAAAAGAGGCTCTGTTAGAGGGTTTAAATTTCCATTCATGTGCAACAATGAATGAAGCTGAGGTGAAACCTTCAGTTCTAACCGTTGAGGAGCTTTCTCATGAAGAACAGTCAAGGTTGAGCCCACCTGTGCCTATCCTACCAGTGAAACCTGCTTCCTCAGTGTGACTTAAACCAGATATCACGTCCTCCTGTAAATTGGAGACCTGTAAAGTAGTTAATACTATACTCCCACATAAGATTACTAAACCCGATGTGCCTTCCCCTCCAGTCAAGCTGGTAGTTGCGCGCCCTAAGGGTAACCCCTGTGATAATAAAGGGCTTGCTGAACAGACGTATGGTCAGAAGATAGCTACCCAACATCATGTGGTTGTCTCCTCTAGCTCAATTGCGGCCTTTCCAGTGGTTGAGAATACCCTTGGGAGTGAATCTGAAGGGGGTTATGATGATGTTGGTTACTATATATTGGGAGCACCCGCAGAAGTGTAGGTTCCTGATCATTTAACCGTTAGAGGAGTAGATGAGACCACCATACCTGAGGAAACGTACCTCAGCCAAGTTCTAGGGTGTCCAAGAGTCATTGACACTGCCAGCAATGACAATCAGTTCTTAGCTGGCTTTATTCGACCTCTTCAGTGGGTCCATACTATGAGATCCATTTTAGATAAATACCCTGAGACTGCTCAAAAACTAACCTCCACTTTCCAGCTCAAGGAGGTCTTAGCTTTGTCGCCTACCTTTGGAGGAACACTCACCAAGGTTGAAGTGGTCATTTAAAAAGTCCGAGTAATGGCCATCCTGGACACTGGCTCTCTAATTAACGTGATCTCCACTAAGCTCATTAAAAAGATAAAACTAGCGCCTGACTTGGAATACACTCAAGAATTTGAAACTGCAGGACCAAATAACACCTGTGCCATTAAAGCATACTCTTCCCTTCCCATAAGAATTGTAAAGCTCATCTTATCAGCCTCAGCAGTGGCTTTGGACAACAACACTTATGATATGCTAATAGGTACCCAGTTTATGATTGAGTACGAAGGTATAATAAACTTGAAGCAAGGTGTACTCTCATTACTCAACTACAAAATCCCTTTAGTACTATCCAATAAAGATCCAGTCAAAAACGAGTACTCTTGCCTGGTTGAATACCCCTTTTCTGCTATGCTTTGCACTACTCCACCTCTGGTCATAACATAAAGAAATTGCCCGATTCAGTGAATGCCAGGGATGGTATCCTTTTCTATGTTGAAGATGAGGTCATGATTAAGTCTGGTGAACAATGAGTGGTTGACACAAAAATTACGCTCCAAATTCCACATCACTGCTTGTTGCATATCATAAGTCTTGAAGGCGTTAGCCCCTTGGAGCCTTGGTTATTGCCTGGGTTATTAGACCCAGCCTACCAGAGGCCTATCACTATTCTATTGGGAAACCTCACTGGCAAGGACATAGTTATAAGAAAAAACCATGAGATTGGCTAAGGCTTCTTAATCTCAGTGGAGGACATTGAACGTTTCCACTACCTTGGCTCTATGACGGATTTGGGATTGCTAATGGATAACCTGGTATGTCCTTACCTAACGTCCATATTTCGGATGAGTTGACCACAGATGAGCTGAAAAAAGTTCATAATCTACTAGACGACTATAGCGACATATTCTATAAGTCAGATACTGACTATGTACACTTGAAGGGTTGGAGCCACTCCATCAATGTGGGTGATGCCCATCCTAATAGGCCAAACCTTATTGCAAGTCAAAGGTGGAGAAACATCAAATGAGGACGGATCTCCAACAGTTATTAAACGTGGGGTTACTCGTTCCTTCACAGAGCCCTTGGTCTTCACCCCTATTACTAATTAAAAAGAAAAATGGAGGTCATCAGATAGTAATGGATTACTACAAATTAAAATAACCTCACAAAAAAGGATAGTTATCCTATCCCCCGCATTGATGACGCCCTTGCACAACTATCCAGATCTAACTTCTTATCTTCAATGGACTTGGCTAGTGGCTATTGGAAAATGGACCTTTCACCTCAGGATCAGGAGAAATGCGCCTTATTTGTAGTGAAAGTCTCTTCCTCCGACATGATTACCTTAAGGATTGTGCAACGCACCTGCCTCTTTCTAGCGTGCAATGGATAACATTTTGTAAGGATCGAAGTTAACTTGTGTCATCATCTATTTTGATGACTTCACAGTGTTCTCAAAAACCTTCAACGAACATCTTGATCATCTGAACGAGGTGTTTCAAAGGTTATGTAAGTCAAGTATTAGGTTGAAACCCTCTAAGTGTACCTTCTTTCAAAGGAAATTGGTTTCATTGGCCACTCCATTTCATAAGAAGGAATAAAAACCATACAGGACAAGGTCGAAGCAATCTCAAAAATGCCTCCCCCTAAAAATCTACGGGATATTCAGGTATTTCTAGGGATGATGGGGTATTACCATCAGTTCATACCTAAGTTTACCCAACTCAGCGAGTCCTTTGTCCATTTATCAACCAAGTACCCCTATTTATTGGGGTGCTGAACAAAGGACCGCTTTTGAGACGCTGAAGCAACTTCTACAACAACATACTATCCTTCAGCACCCAGATTATACTAAACCCTTTATCTTTTTTACCAATGCCTCAGACTACGCCGTTGGGGCCATCTTAGCCCAATTGGATGAGAACGGTGTTGATAATCCGGTATCTATTTCAGTAAAATGCTTTCAAAGGTGGAATGAAACTATAGTGTTACTGAGAAGGAGTGCCTTACTGTTTTGTTAGCTGTAAAGCACTACTGCCCTTTCCTATATGAGACCACCTTCACTATAGTTATGGACCGCGCTTTTTTGAAGTGGTTACTGAATATGAAAGATCCTACTGGCCTGTTAGCTCGCTGGGCTCTAAAACTCCAGCATTATGACATGAAGATTAAACACCATGCTGAGACCCATTGCATGAATGTTGATATGTTGAATTGGCTGCCAGTCCTTCACTCAAATAACAGTGAGGTGGAGAGGTTACATGACCTCTCAATGATCCAAATGAATGGGAGGATGAGAATGAAACTGTCCAAAAGATGTTAGCCCAGCACTCCTGCAACACCAACGTGGAGAACGTGAAGTTGTATAAGCAGGTGGGGGCAAAATGGCTGCCTTACCTTCATCCTTAGAACGCGTACCTGGTATCCTGGAAGCTCACTCCGTTCTAGGTCATGGTTGGGCTAAGAAAACTTATGAGTGGACTAAAGATCGGTACTATTGGGACGAAATTCTGTAATCTATTTTTGACGTCTTGGAAGACTTTTTCACGTGTAAGAAGTAATCCAGTTTCAAGGTTAGATACCATTATCAACCAACTACCCCTCAACTACCGTTCCACACCATCAGTATGGATGTAGTTGGTCCCCTCCCTCAGACTACTGGTGGAAAAATCTTCATCCTCATAGTTATTGACCACTTCACTAAGTGGGTTGAAGCCGTAGCCCTCCCTGCTTAAACAGCCAAGGCCATAGCCACATTTTTACATCAAAACATTTTCTCTCAACATAATTTTCCCCCAATTACTTGTGACAATGGTAAAATTTTCACCTCCAGAGTAGTCAAAATCATGGCTACCTCCATGGGAGCCCAACAACTTTCCTCAGCTCCGTACAATCCATCTACCAATGGGACAGTGGAAAGGGCCAAAGGAACCTTGGCTTCAATTCTATGAATATGGCCTCCTCTGATTCTCTTCACTGTTATTGATATCTACCCAGTGCCCTTATGACCTACCGGATTAGTTATCACCAGATCTTGAAAATGTCCCCATTCCATGTTTTGTATGGGCGGGAACCAGGAATACCTGCCCACTTGGCTAAAGATGTATTCTCCCCCAGAGTTGAGGAACTTGAGAAAGTCATTAGAAGATTAGCTCAGCGCATCATCCAACTCCAATCTAAGGCTATGACCAATTTAGAAAAAACGTTGACTAAAGAAGGGCAGGCTGCCAATGAGCTCTGAACCCCCTACCTAGATTCCAAGTGTCTGACATGATACTATAATACCATAACTGCATCACTTCTAGAAGCGGTAAGCTTGGATAAATTTGGAAGGGTCCTTTCACCATCACCTACAAGAGAGGAAATGAGTACTCTATAAAGTCCTTGGCAACAGGGATTACCATCAATTGGGTACATGGTCACTTCCTATAGCCTTATTCTCCCCCATCATTTTGAGGGGGTGATGTCAGGACATTTGACCTCCTGGTTCCAGGATAAGAATGTTTGGGGCAAAATTGGTTGAAAAGGGAAAATGTCAGACATTTACAAGTCAGTGATTATATAAAGTTGATTTAGATAATAATAATGATTTTATCAGCTAAAAGATCCTTGCCAATTCTTGGTGTAACCCCGCAAGTTGGGGTAACACTGTTACAAATACTAAATGGGAAATTAGCACGAAGTTGGGCAGTCAAATTGCCCTGACCACGTGAGGGAACCTGAGGAGTCCATTGGCAGTTTTTCCCCTGCCACGTCCAATTCCCTTCAAACAACTAAGCAGGAAACACCCCCTTTTATAGGCATGGAGGAGGTCCCCCAAGGTGCAATAAATTTTGCTAAAGGGGATTGGCTGAAATTTATCAAATCATTTCCCCATGGGTACATATTGCCAAAAAATTAACTCCCCAAACACATTGTCCAGCCAAAGTAAAGCAAGTTTTCAAGCTTCAATAGGAAGAATTTGCATATTTCCTTATTCAGAATGTAACAAGCCGTTCTTAAATTATCAGTGAATTCCCTTTGACCCTCAAGATAGTTTAAATACTGACCAGTCAGTTATCAAAAGGGTTCGTTTTTTTCTTCCTGCGCTGTTGGACATTCTCCTTCTCACCTTAAGAAAAAAATGTTGGAGGTATTAGTGCTCCCAAATCTGCTACCATGATTGGCCTATCTCCTGCCCAATCATCAAATAATATTGTGGTTATTAATGATATTAGTACCAATGGCGAAAAGACCTTGGTGGATTCTCAGTGAAATCATAACTATCAGAAAAATACAGATTATCACAAAAATTGGCATAAAAAGGTAATAACTAATAATAGGATTACTCCAACTTCTCAGCCAAATTTGAAGTGTTTGATAACACATGAGTCTGCCCACCACCAAGGTGAGAAGATTTTACCCATTAATGATTGGGTGTGAATTAACCAATCATTACCACTTGGACCTGAACCCTCCCAAGGTGTGAAGATTTTACCCATCAATGATTGGGTACAAATTAACCAATCATTATCACATGAGTCTGACAACTGCCGAGGTGAGAAGATATCACTTGACGATGATAGGGTAAAAATAACCAATCATTACCACTTGAGTCTGGCCACCGCCGAGGTGAGAAGATATTACTCACTGGTGATTGGATACAATTCATCAAATCATTACCACACAGGTCAGTTTTGCCTCGAAATATTTATCCTCAATCTGATAGGCCAAAATCCCATATTTTCTAATCTAGATAACTCAGCTTTATATTCTTTTGCCTCAAATACCCATGGTATCAAAATCCAAACTAGTTTAAATAGGAAAAACTAGTATTGAGAAATGGACCTTTCTTGGTTTTGCCCACTTAAAACATTAAAAAACATAAAAACTCTAACAAAGCATTATTTTATACTTTTATTAAAAGTAATATTCTTACTCTGAGAAAATATTTGTGGCATCCATCAGTGGATACCACCAACTGGTGCTCGCTACAAGGGATCACCCTGAATACTTCAATAAGTATTAAAGTATCAAGGCAATGGAGGCTGTCAATGTGAGCAGCTCTCCTGAATTATGATTAGTTGCTCTCGAGAAGCAACTAGCCAGCTCTTTCTCCCATCTCAAAAAGCTAGAGCAACGGCCATTTAAACTACCTATAAAAGACAGATACACCCTGAGTGAAGGGAGCATTGCTTCCTTTTTGTACGTTTATGAAGCTGCGATGGATGGCGCCACTGACAAACAGATAGTTTAGTACATTTGTCCCTGTTTAAGCTGCAAAGCCCAAGAGCTAATCATTCCTCACCTAGATCCTCATCACATCTGGTCAGATGTTAAGAAGGCCCTCTTGGCTGAATTTGGATCCAAGAAGAGCTTGTACAGGGAAAAACAGGCTTTCATGCGCCTTGCCATGTATGGGGGTGAAACCCTCTTTAGTTTTGCTGAGCGGTTCTATCTCACTGCTCAAAGGCTGGCTACGTCTAACCTGCTTACCCTGGATGACGCTATTGCCGCCATATTAACAGGGTTAGCTTCACAACCATCTTTCGCCAGGCATATCATATCAGTGAAACGCCACTTCACAACTTTCTGTGATATAAAAGAGGCTTTGTTAGATGTCGCTCATATTCCTTTGGGTGAGCTGCGGCCTATTGAACCGTTGGAAGTGAGGCCACCTATGCCTATTCTCCCCACAAAACCTGCTTCTTTGGTGCGACTTAAAATGGACATTCCTCATTCATGTAAAGCGGAGATCTCTACTTTAGTTTCCCCTTCAGCTCAGTCAATAGGTGCGCGCCTTAAGGGTATATCCTCCAGGATTACTGGTGTTAAAAAAATGCCGGTTGAAGCAAAGCTAATTACCCCACCTCTCGTGACTGTCTCCCCCACTTCAATTGTGACCTTGCCCATGGTTGAGAATACCCCTGAGGCCAACTCTGAGGGGGTTACGATGATGTTGGGTACTACTTATTGGGAGCTCCCGCGGAAATGGAGGTCCCTGATTGCCTAAATGCTAGAGGAGTGGATGAAGCCACCATACCTGAAGAGACATATCTCAGCCAAGTTCTAGGGGAGCCAATTGTTATCAATACTGCCAGTGATGCAGATGAGGTGTTGTCTCACCTTATTCGCCCTATCCAGCATGGCCATACAATGCAGTCCATCCAGGAAAATCACCCCAAGACCGCGTGCAAATTAACCTCCAATTTCCATCTTAAGGAGGTCTTAGCGCTATCACCCACTTCTGGGGGGATACTTACAAAGGTTGAAGTGGTTATCCAAAAAGGTTGGGTGATGGCTATCTTAGATACAGGCTCCTCAATAAATGTAATCTCCTCCAAGTTGATGAAAAAGATCAAACTGGCACCTGACTTGGAGTACAACCAAGGCTTTGGAACCGCTGGTCCCAACAACACCCGCGCACTAGGTGCTTACTCGTCCCTTCCCATTCATATTGAAAAGCTTATTCTATTGGCCCCTGCAGTGGCTTTGGATAATAACAATCACAATATGCTTATAGGTACTCAGTTTATGATCGAGTATGAAGGCATCATCAACATGAAACAAGGGTCCTATCTTTAATGAACTACGATGTTCCCTTAGTCTTATCCAACAAAGAACTCATCAAGAATGATGACACCTGCCTAGTTGAATACCCCTCTTCTGCTTTGCCTTTAAATTATGTCACCTCTGGGTGCAACACTAAGAAATTGCATGATTCAGTGGAGGCTAACGATGGTATGCCAAATTTTGCGGCAGATGAGGTGGTGATTAAGCCAGGTGAACAACGAGTGGTTGACACAAAAGTCACATCCCAAAACTCCTTCAATCTCTTAAGTGAGGCCAACTTTGAAGAAGAAGTTCAGGCTCCCAAAGTACAGCCTAAACTAAGAGAAGTCTACCTTTAAGACCGTGGAGGCAGCCATTTCTTGTTCCAAGACTCAAGAGAATCACTCTTCCAAGAATGCTACCCCTCGCGGACCTTGGTCTAAACCTTTGCACACTGAAGATGAAGAATCATATGCTGGAAAGTCTAGCCAAGCAAAAACAGTGACTAAAAAAGGCCAAGCTGCTAATGAGCTCCGAGATCCTCTACCTTCTTACCAAGTGCCAGATAGGGTTTTATATTACCACAATCGCATAACTCCCCAAAGTGGCAAACTTGGATCCAACTGGGAGGGGCCATTTACCATCCTGTATAATAGAGGAAATGAGTATTCTGTAAAGTCTTTGGCTACAAGAATTATCATAATCTGGGTACATGGCCGCTTCTTACAACCCTACACCCCTCCCAACATTCTTGAGGGGGGCAATGTTGGACATTCTCCTTCTCAACTTAAGAAAAAGAATGTTGGAGGTATTAGTGCTCCCAAATCTGCTACCATGATTGGCCTATCTCCTGCCCAATCATCAAATAATATTGTGGTTATTAATGATATTAGTACCAATGGCGAAAAGACCTTAGTGGATTCTCAGTGGAATCCTAATTATCTGAAAAATATGGTTTATCACAAAAATTGGCTTAAAAAGGTAATAACTAATAATAGTATTACTTTGACTTCTCAGCCAAATTTGGGGTGTTTGATACCACACAAGTATGCCCACCACTGAGATGAGAAGATTCTACCTGTCAATGATTGAGTGCGAATTAACCAATCATTAACACTCAGATCTGAACCCTCCCAAGGTGCAAGATTTTACCCATTGATAATTGGGTACAAATTAACCAATCATTACCACATGAGTCTGACCACCACCGAGGTGAGAAGATATTACTTGACGATGATAGGGTAAAATTAACCAATCATTACCACATGAGTCTAGCCACCGCTGAGGTGCAAAGATTTTACTCACTGGTGATTGGATACAATTCATTAAATTGTTACCACACGGGTCAGTTTTGCCTCAAAATATTTATCCTCAATCTGATAGGCCAAAAGCCCATATTTTCTAATCTATACAACTCAGCTTTATATATTCTTTTGCCTCAAATACCCATGGTCTCAAAATCTGAACTAGTTTAAATAGGAAAAACTAGTATTGAGAAATGGACCTTTCTTGGTTTTGCCCACTTAAAACATTAAAAAACATAAAAAATTTTACAAAGCATTAATTTATACTTTTATTAAAAGTAAGATTATTACTCTGAGAAAATATTTTTGGCATCCATCGATGGATCCCACATGCACTTATAATAATAAAACCATAAAAACTCCACTTTTTTATTCATTAGTGTTTTTGACTTTAAATTAATAAAACCATTTTGGAATCCAGCGGCATTAGCACCAGCAAGCACATAATTAGCTGGATCTACACCAGCTAATCCCTTGGCGTGTAACCTGTGCCATTATGGAATCCCCCAGCCTAACCCTCAACCAGCAAAAATAAACATAAACTTATAAAAAAGTGAGATTGGCAAAAAGAGATGTTTATTAAAAAGAAAAACGCCAGGTATTTATATGTACATAAGGGCTACTGCCCCTATAACTGACCTATCACATCATTGCTGGTTCTTCCAGCCAACCATTCTCTCAACCTTCTACTGCGCTACTCTCTTCCCTGTCATCAACCCTCTCACCTCATCCTTCCTGATGACCAATTATTAGTTTTGGCTTCATTCTTGGCCATCAGTCATTGGGTGAGCTGTATAAATTATTATTTAAAAAAACTGAATTAGATTTAACTTAGTAATTATTCACCAGAAGCAGCTTCAGTTGCTTGGGCACTCAAGATATTGGCTTCTTGCTAATGACACTTTGACTTGTCATAGTTGGTTGTTTGGGGAATCGCCTTCTTCAAGTAATATTTGCCTTATTAGATATGAGGCGCTGGAAACAATCTCAGCTGTTCAGACTTAGAAGCATCAGGTACTGCTGACATTTATTAAATAAATATAAATAATCATCCTCAGTTATGAAAATTATAGTGATCTGTAAACCTAATTTGGATCATTGATTGGCTCCACTTGATCTTATCTTCCAATCTTGGTGGAATACGGATTTGGATCAACCCAGTTTGGGGAGCAACTAACCACGCAATTGTACTAATAACCACAAATCCAGTCAATAAGCCATTCTGCCAGGATTGGCCTTTTCATTCCAAATCTTGCTTAATTATTGGGGAATTCATCTGGTTAGATTTACTACATTTCCCCCACTTAACCAGATGGTATTCCTCCTACTTCTAGCCTCAGCGTGTGGTGTGGGCATCTAGGGCTTGTCCCTCCCCACCACCAACAATCGTCTAATCCTCACCATCATTTTGGACCTACACCAACATGCGCTTCCCCTCCCCAGCCATACTGGTGGCACATCCCACCACCTCTTCACCAACCCACGGTTACTCAAGCACCAACCAGTAGAACTCCCTGTAGTAAGCATCACTATTTACTTTTAGCAGTATTGCTTAGATCCGCTATGCTGGCTTCACAGGATAATCACCACTGAGCAATGGACAGCTGATATGAAGATCGCCAATCCTTAATAAAAACTGGTATATAAAAATGGAGTAATCGCCCCAACCAACACTTTTATTATATATATTTAAAAACGCAGACTATCTCTGCTAACTACTAAAAACTCCTCCTTCTCATGCTCCACCTAAACTTTAATCCTTGGTATTCCTAATTGGTTTCAACCCTCCCGCTTAGTAATTCTTTATTTGCTACATTTTAGGGGTTTCATTCTATTGTGAGGCTTCAGAGGAATTCCCTCAATTCGTCAAACTATCAGTACTTCGATTGATTCTCCTCACACTGATATGGTCTTCCACTCAATCTTAAGGCTAATTCTGACTCATATAATATGATCCACCAGATATATGGCTTAATGTCCGGTCAACTAATTTCTTGATAGGGACATAGAAGTGTGTCACTCATTAGGGTCCAGACTATAATAAATAAATCTTATGGACTCTTCCAGGTTACTGATGGTAGAAGAGTATTAAGTCTTTTAACTTATATCCAAGTATCAAGGGTTTCCTAGCACTGGCTTGTTTAGTTTTTCTTCTGCTATTCCTCTCTAGGTTTTTTGCCACCTGAGCTTGCAGCTTAAGAATATACTCCGCTATTCTCATCACTAGATAGCCACGTCAGGAGTAGAATTTCCAATATAGTCTGGACACTAGAGGGTAACATGGAGCCAACTGTATAGAGACATAAACAGGTTCATCCTAATAATTTGGTTATAGCTAAAATGGTGAGCCATCATCGCTCCAGGGAGATACCCATTCCATTGATAAGGATTAGTTTGCGCCTTTTTATGAAGAATGGAGATAAGTATAGATTAGATTGCTCTATGGTCCTATTAGTGGAATGGTGATAGGGGGCTGTAAAGGCTTTTTATGTCTTCATCAGCAAATTGAGTTCAGTTACCACCCAGGACACAAAATCTGTACTATTATCTGATAAGAGAACTTTTGGGCTACTATGCTAGATGAAATTTGTTTAAGTAAGTATGAGGCAGTAGCTTTAGTGGTGGCGTAGACTAATGATGTGGCTTCAGCCCATTTTTTGAATTGAATGATGGTGAAAATTGTATCAGTTTCCATATATGGTCGCAGGAAAAGGCCCAAATACATCAATACTTATTTAATCTAAAGGTTGAGGTTGGCCCAACAACTTGATGTTGTTAAATTGAATTGAATGGATCTTGACTCATACAAATGGGGCAGACGTCAATAACATTCTAGATGAAATCAGTCATTTTTTTCTTAGTAACATTGATCCTTAAACCACTGTTAGGTTTTTTGTAGAGCGCCAAGACCCACATTGGTATGTGCCTCCATGATGATTGAGGTCCAAGCCAAGGGGAGTAAATTAAGGTAGCCAATCTGTTTCTATGCATCTTATAAAGCAAACCTTTCTTTGATTTGTGTTTGATCTGTCGTTTGTTTTAGTTGTTCTTGATCTCAGGGATCTTTTGATTTTACATCTCAGGTCACCCAATCAGCTCATAAACCCAATTTACTTTGGAAACATATAATGTTAGTATACATAAGTGGGATAGCCCATTGGCATTATATTGTATAGCTCTTCTCAATACACAATAGAATAATTATAATTTTGTAACTTGAATGCCCATTGCTCAAGTCTCCCATTGGAATCTATCATTAGATGTAACTATCTAAACAAAGCATTATTTTATAATTGTGAGGTGTTTCCCATAGATAAAGGGGCAAAAGTCTTTATTTTTAATTTTATTGCGGGGAAGGCTGACCATGGGATGGACACTTCCGAATTTGACCCAAAAGAGACAAAACTTAGTAACAGGAAAGGCACCCCAGAGAAGCGATGCTATCTCTTGTTGCCATCAGGAACGCCACTTATGGGGAGGGGGAGGGAACGTGTGAAGGGGCTGTATCCACAATTGAACACGTGTGGAGGAAGGTATCTGATTTGATGAACCAAACTGGGAACCAGGAGGAGACCAGCTGTTGGCAGCGTTGGGAGGTATCCCAAACATCCACGCTTGAAAGTGGTCCACCAAATGAGACTGGAATCTGTGGACAGCTTCTGGGAAGGTGGGGGTGGAGCCTGCAATGGCATCCAAGACAATCGTATGGATAGTCCACATGGCGATTGCAACCACCAGAGCATGGAGGGAGGGTGGAAGGGGGGAGGCCATTGATAAAGCAAACATATCTCTTGACAGACTGAAGGTATGTGTCTGATCCTGGCCCAGAAGACGTTAAACTTCGCGCCATATTACTTTAGAGGTAGGACACTTCTCCAGGTGGTGGAACAGCGTTCCATACTGGCCACACACGACGCAGGATGAGTGTAAAGCGTTAGAGCGCTCAGCTGTATGGTACACCTGCCTCAGGCAGTGCCACAAATGGGAGCGGATTTTGAGGCTGCAACAGAGGATGGTGTGCGTATTTACAGATAGTTTTTTAGGTCTCAATGGAGTAAGGGATGTCCATCATGTCCAGGTAGTCCACCCTGTATAGGACATGGGGCCGTGTGGGGATCACGCCATCTTGGATGGGTAGCCACTGTACCTCTTGTGTGAACTGAGGAGAGGGGAGGCCTCTCTGGGCTTTATGTCCACTAATATGAATTCAACACTCAGCGCTCCGCATGGAGAGGAGGATTCATTTGTAGTGGGTTTTAGTACCTTGAGGACCTGTGGCCAATGGGTGTAAAGCCAGGTATTTCATCAGGGAGTGGGGGTTCGATGGATTGTTGAGGCCCAAGGCGCGGGAGAAGTTGGAGTGGGCCACGCGGTACCAGTGTTGGGAGGGGAGAATAGGGGCGGTGATGGCCGCAATCCAGGTACCCAGGATATTGGCAGCATGGGCTCTGAAGTCAAGCAGGCCCATGCCACCATGATAATAAGGGCCAAACATGACATCTAGCCGTACTGGTGGAGGGCGGCCTGACCAAAGCCATCCTTGCAGCAGGGCATACAAGGATTTGAAGAAGCTTGGGGAGAAGGGGATGGCGTGGACTCCAAACCAGACTTTGAAGAGGAGCATAGAGTTGGCTAAAACAACCCTGCCAGTAAGGGAAGTAGGGTGGGCTCTGAGGGAGGCGATGCGCTTTGTCACGTTGTCTAGAATACGACTTTCCATTACTGCTAATGCATACCCGCCTGCCTCCACCCACATGCCCAGATGGTAGACTGGCCCTATGGTAGGGCGTGGCACGAAGGGGAGCACCAGTGGGGCGGTGTGGGTTGAGCTGGGAGGGCGAGCACGTGTGTGAGCAGATGGGCTGGGCTGGGCACTGGTTGCAGGGGCCCAGCAGTTTTGAGACTGGCCAAGGAGGATGATTTAAGTTTTGGAAGCGTTTAATACAGCGTTACTTACCCGGGAATACTCCTGGATGAGAGCTTCAAGTGCGCGTGCATCTTTATTATTAGACACCCCAACCACACAGGCATCTGCAAACGCCATCATCTTGACTGGGGCTTGGCCTGGCACATGGACCCCAGTGAGTTGGGCATTCACATTTCGCAGTAGTGGGTCAAGGCTGAAGTTGTATAAGAGTGGGCTGAGGGAGTCCCCTTGTCGCAAGCCCCTTTGAGGGCGGACTACTTCCGTTAGGAAGCCAGGGCCACGCACTGCCATTGTTGCAGATTCCATGAGCAGCATCACCCAGTTGATGAAGCGAGGGGGTAAGCGGAATTGATGGAGGCAGGCCCTGAGGTATTCCCAGTTTACTCTATCATAGGCCTTCTGTTGGTCCAGGAATACAAGTGCCCCAGAGGCTGTGGACTGGCATACGTTAGCAACAGAGTGCACGTTGCCCCAAATTGACCTTCTGGGTATGAAACCAAATTGTTCTGGGGAGATGGTGGCAGATGCTACAATCCCTAAACGGTTAGCCATGATTTTTGTTAAAATTTTTGTATCCATGTTAGTTAAAGAAATGGGGCGCCAGTTGGCTAAGTCTAGCTTGTCCCCTTTCTTGAAGAGTGTGACGGTGAAGTCCTCTAGTCCTCCTGGTAGGAGGCGCGTTTCCAGAAGGCTCTGGTTAAGTGAGGCTAGCAGTAGTGGGGATATATATTTGAAGTACTTTTTATAGAATTCATATGTAATGCCATATGGGCCTGGGCATTTCCAGTTTGGTGAACCGTGGATGGCTGTCCATAATTTGTTCAGAGTAATTAAATTCATTATCTCCAGGTACTGGGAAATGGTGCAGATGTGGGCTCAGTTGAGAAATTCCGCCACTTCAGCTGACTGAATTGGATCAGATTGGTATAACTCAGAGTAATACTTCTGCGTTTTGATTGCCACTTTGGCTGGTGTATCCGCAATGGAATCATCTGATCTTTGCACCTGTGTGCAGGCCACGCTCTGGCGTGGTGCAAATTTTTTTAAAAAATATGCGGTGCACAAGTCGCCCTTTGTAATGCGTTTGGCCCTGTACTGAACACAAAACTGATGTTTGTGTTGCCTTTCGAGTGTGTTGAGGTGGACAGCTGCCTCCACCCACTTCCAGCCCCATGCAGGGCTGTATCCTGTAGCTGGGATGTTGGACTCCAGGTGCGCCAACTCTTCCAGAGCGCGCGAAATGACAGCCAATGTGGCTCATGAGCATCTGGAGGAGAGGTGGCGAGAGTGGCAGATGGTATCCTCTTTAAAGGTTGCCCATGTGGAGATGGGGTCCGCGCAAATGGTGCAACAAACTCTTTGCAAAAGTTGCTGCTTCCACCCAAGTGGAAAATCCTGGTGATGCGAGTTTGGGGGGTGGAGTTTGCACTAATGTGGGGCCTTAGCCACTGTGACAGGTAGGAGGTAGGTTATTGAGACCAGTCGGTGGTCAGAGAATTCCATTTTTGTTGTTTTGAAGTGGGAAATGTGGGGTTGGAATTTCGCTGGCATAAAGATAAGGTTGATGCAGGACATGGACCTTAATTGGCCAATGTGGATGTGGGGGCACGTCATGTTTTTGAGCAGCGGGGCTCGCCGCAGCAGCACATCCATTAACCCAAGGGTGGCCTTTAGAATGCGAAGTTCTATGTGACCCTGGGGGCGTGGGAGGAGGAAGGTCAATGGTCTGTTGGTGTGTTTAGCCAACAGTTCATATTCGCTGACTACAAAAGGGTCTGGGGGTAGTGGGAGAGATTTGACCAATGAGAAAAATTCCTGACGCTCACATGCACAGTTTGGGGCATATTTGTTGATGATAGCATGCGCCATGTCAGCCCAAGAGAAAGTGACAACGAGGACTCAGCCATTGAGGAAGGTTTCCGATGATAAAAATTTGAAGAAATTGTTTCTCTGAACTAGCACCCCACAGTGCTCTGACCAAAAGGATAGGGATGGAGGAGCATGGTTTTCCAAGCCTCCTCGAACCTCGCAGACAGTGGGACTCCTGGATGTCCAGGATATCCACAAGTAAATTTTGTTGTAAAAAACTCAGTTTCCTAGCCCGGATGGCAAGGCCTTGAGTCCGGCGATATTCAACGTCCCTAAAGTGAAGGTTTCCCCCATCACACCTTAGGTGCAAGGGGTGGGCACCTGGGCCCACTAGCCTCCTCTAGATCCCCACGGGCCTTCATGGCAGCGCAGGTCTCTGCAGCAATGCTATCAGTAGATTTGTTGATTTTTCAGAAAGGTTCACATTGGCTTTTGCCTTTGCTTTTTGTTTCCCTGATGTCAGAAGAATTTTTGCGGTGTTGATGAGTTCAGTGAACCGTTGAGCGGGTCAAAAAAAACTTTTTCAGGTAGGATGGGCCCTAAGTCGGTTTCAACCAGAGCTTGGTTGCAAAGATTGGGTGAGATTGAGTCCCCCATCGGATCCTCAGATTAGGTGGCTTAATCGACATGGGCTTCCCAATCTGATTGATTGATAGATTTCTGAGTTGCTTCTACCGCGAAGGTTTTGATGTCCTCCTGGCGTTGGGAGTGTGGGATAGTGGTGGTGACTTTGGCCGCTTCCTTAGCCGCGGCCCTGCAGTCCTGCTTGGCCTTCTTCCGCTCTTGTGGGGAAATAGGCTTTACCAGTAGGTAGCAGCCTTGTGCTCCACACGGGAAAGCCTCTTTGGTGCTTGCGGTTGGTTTGTAGTGCGCCTCTCCGCTGGCCATGGCCGCTGAGGGGTGCTCTTGGAATGTGACGCCCTCCTTGGTGGGGAATGCATGTGCCTTATGGCCGAACACATCACAGTGGGTGCAGATGGGGGCGCGCTGTCCACGGTTACCCAGAAAGGGTGGGTGGTATGCCCTTCAATATTAATAAAAGTGGAGTGCGGGATCTGGGTTAGGTCCTTTGCAATCTCCTCAGTTGGGGTCAGAACTGCGATGGCTTTGCTGGTGCAGAGGTGTGGCATCAGCATAAAGTGTTGCATCTCAAAAGATCGTATTTTGCCATAGACGGTGAGACCATCTTTCAGGTGTTGCTCCAAAATGTCACGTTTTACTGTAGTAGGCAAAAAGTCAATTGTGAGGAAAATTTGGTTGGATTTTGTCTATCTGGTGCATTTGGTTTCAACGACCCATTGCCCTTTGGGGAGGTCAATCACTACACACACCACAGCAGCCTTGTCTACTGCCTCCTTGTTTTTGAAACCTAGGTCCAGCCAACCGCATGACATGGAGTGAGGTGCAACATACACTGTGGTTGGGAAAAAGTGTGCACATCCCCACAAAATTTTTCCCATAAAGCCGTTTGTTGGATGTCCATAAACACGCAGACTCCATATTCCACCGACAAAAGTGGCTGGGAGTGCGGCATGTTGATGTACTGGTTGCATTGTGCTTGCCAAGCGAGGATTTCTGGGGAAATAGTGACCAACAGTTTTTTTAAATTTTTTCTATTCTGCCAGATTCTCCGGGGCGTTTTTGAACATTTGAGGCTGCAGGCCTACCACCTGCTCCTCTTACCTTACTTGCCCAACTGCTCCCTGATATGGGCGCAGACTAATCTCCTCTGTGAGGTTATCAAACTAAATTCAGACTTGAGTTAAATAGGTTGCAAAAGTGATTGCAACGATAGAGAAAAGTTTTTCTGATGGGCAAAAGTCTTTATGAACAATAGCATATCCAATCACTCCCTTTCTGTAACATTATAGTTTCTCTTATCATTAGTCAGAGCTTTAATGAAGTAAGAAATGGGATGATTAACTTGATTGGGGTCAAATTGTGCCAGTATTACTCTGAATCCAACCTAACTGGCGTTTTTGAACAGGATATTTAGCTTATAAAACTGGGAGAAACATTATAGGAGCGGTCAACAAAGCATCTCTCATGGAATTAAAAGCCTGTCTCTGAGATTTCTCCCAATGTGACAAGACCTATTATAAAGTAGATATACCAAGGGCTCAGTGAGCTCAGAAAAATTAGGAATGAACTGTCATTAATAACCAACCATTCTTTAGAAATGCATGTACATTGCATAAGCTATTTGGCCAAGACACCTTATGTATGGTATCAAATTCCTGGCTTTTACTTGTGCTCTCTAGTGCTATTTGCACAGGATTTGACAATTTAGCAGGAGCAGGAATATATAAACTCTCAGCTGCTGTTATAAAAAAGGGGAATTTTTAGTACTAACTATATTAAACTAAGGGACTTTGGAACTATGTTAACAAGTGTTTTTTATAGATAATTAATAGTGGCAGCAATTGGGTAATAAAAAACATTTTGATATCTCTCTGCCTAGTATTTAATTTGTATTGATGCTTGAAAAAGAGAGGCGCGAACTTCAAAATAGGCTAAAAATGGCCAAATTAGGGAATGTGGGTTTTGACCTGTTGCTCTCAAAACCTGCCTTGCTTCACTTGAACGGCCAATGGAGGGTAAATACCAGGTAGGATAAATCCGTGGGGCAGGAATTTATTATTTTTAAACCAATCAAAATGGGGGAAAATATTGCACCTTGTGGGACCCCTACAAGACTTTAAAAGGGGGTGGTCTCTGCTTAGGTGTTAAATCTATATTATAGATGGGACATGGAGGAATCTTGGAATGACTCCACTGATTCTGCCGCAGGCTTGGCGCAACCCTGCTCCCTACAATAGGGATATCTGGCTGAGGAGAGGAGTTAGATGAATGATTCCAATTCGAAAGATTCCACCAAGAATCGACCAGGGTTTATGGTGGATACTAGCCATACATACTTCAAATTATTCTTCTTGCAAAATTAGATATGCAATTGTCTTACATATGGCAATGACCTTGTCAGACAAAAGAGATATTTATTCACGCGCAACCTGGTGGCCCAAGAATTCCATCTAATATAAAAAAGCTACACCTAGCAGGCTTCAGCTTTAAGGAAGCAGATCACATCTGGTCAAAGTTTAAATAGGTAATAAAGCTTATATTGAGGTACAGGAGAAAATAGTAACTTTATCTAAATAGACTAATACTCAAGAAATTTGAGGATTTTGAGCATACCATCCATTGCCTGATGGAAGGTTACATGGCGTTGCACAACCCTGAATCATGTGGATCATCTTAAATAACCTTTCACTGGAGATAAGTACACATTTATCTCTGTTTTCAAGAGCAAGTCCATTCTTCCAATATCTATTGGCAAGATCCATGGCGAAGAAAATTAGGTCTTAGCTAAAAGCCAGAGAGAGTCATCAATATGATATAGTGGTTATGTAAGCCTTTTTGGGGAGCAACCCTTGCAGCTTAATTGGTAAGAGCACCCATTTTAAACCAAGGAGGGGATCAAGCAGGCGGTCATATCTCTCATCACTCAGGGAACGTTTGCCCATGTGGTGGATGAGAGGTGGGTGATGGCATATCCTTTTAGATCAATCCTCCTCCTCCTCTAATCACCACCCAAGAGTTGGTGCAGAAGAATTTAGGAGGTAGTTTGGGAGGTGGCCGTGGTCAGAATTCATCACCAAGATAGAGTTCAGAGAGATTTTCCACAACAAGAGGGTACATCCACTGGTATGACTTCTACAATCCAAAATAAAAGGGTAACTGGGAAAAATAGATTTTATCAAGTCACTCTCAGGCTCAGAAATCTTCATCCGCCATTCCCCTTAATTGCTGGCAAAGGCGAGCCTGTACTAACAGGTATATACTGATAAACCTTTTTTATATGAAATGGGTTCACCTATACTTTACCTGGCCACAGGTGCAGCCTGAAAGTCCGCTGGAGGAGTTAAAGCAGTGCACCAAGCGCAATGTTGGTAGAATAAAAATTTTTGCCAATGAGTTTGATACAAATCTGTTTGGGCATGGTGGATCACTATTCAGTATTAGTAGTAATGTAGTGTGTTGATCCGCTGTGACTGGATCACAAAGATTTTCTAAGGTTAGTGCACCTGGTCCCAGTTCACTATACAGTGAGCTTATAAAATGGAAGCCCTAACAGGTTCTGATGGCACTCCATTTTTTCCCTTTTTCTCTCTCCTTAGTTTAAAAATATTTTTTTAAATTTAATTTATTATAAAAATAAGAAGCTTTATGGGCGTTTAGTAGCTATAATTTCTAATTTAGGGACTTCCTGGCTAGTGCTCACAAGTGCCTTACTCTCCCTGTATCCTACAATATAAGATGGCTGTACCAGAGGTATTTTGGCTGTTGCTTTGGGTGGTAACTTACCCTGAGGTGTCATCATAGTCTTATTATTACCAGCATGATTCATGACAGGTTAGCTGTCCTTCCACTCATTGCAATAAGCCAACTGTAATCCATCAAGACGCAATGACCTCCATCTTTTTTGGACCAACAGTAGGGGAGAAGCCAATGTGCTCTGAGAAGGCTTCTGTAGGCTGGCCTTTAAATATTGTTTCAAGTCCTTGTCACTTGGGCTTCTTTAACTTAAAATATCTGATGGGGCCTAGCCAAATGAGTTGAGTGTCACCAATCTTCAACTTATGTTGGACCCCTTCATCATCCCAAAGTCGTCAGGGCCCTAAGAAATTATCAGTATATTCCTCAATTTAGGAAAATACCATTTGTTGTTGCTCAAGAGCAAGAGAATCACTAAGCTTTGCCTCCACTTGCGCTTTGAAAGGAATTCATTAAGTCCAAAGCTGGTCAAATATCCTTAATTATAGATGGAGCCAACTTTATCAATTGGTAGAGTATGGACTTAAGCCATCATATAATTCTGAGTCATGGTCTGGGGTCAAGTGGTGACATTAGCCACCAATATAGTAGGTTCTCAATATATGGGATCAAGTATGCCCAGTCAAATCAGGGATTTGCATATATAAGGATTGACTTCTCCTTAAACCCCCACCAGATAATCTGAAGGTATAGTGACTAAATTCTTATCTTCACCAAAATTTGTGATTTGTGGGGGATGACTACCTAATTGACAAAGAGAAATGGTTATCCCCTTTGATCACTGAATTTGGATTGAGGCAAATTAACCTACAGTCCCACTACTCAATATTCCAAATTTTCAATGGATTTGGAATGCGTCTGATAAGCAATTTTAGGGGGTTTCCCCTTTCTAACTTATTAAGCAGGTTCTGAATGATGAGAAGAACGTGACACCCCAGTACGGAGAAATAAAAATCTTTGTGACTAATCTTGGTGTTAAAATCAACCAGGGAAGCGTGCCTATGAGTAAATCATAGCTATCATTGTCCAAGACAATTGTTGGTGCAGTCACTACTAAGGATTCAAATTGGATGGGAAACTAAAAAGTAAGCCCTCAAGGGATTTAACACTGGGTGTCCCAGAGTTTCCATATTCTAAAGCAAATTACGATCAAGGGAAGCTATCTTCTTCAAAAGGTGGAAGGAGAAAACGTTGACTAAGTGACTCAATTTCAACAACATCCATGACCTTCACCTTGTGCATCACTACCGCTACATAATTGACAATGGTGATAATTTGAGGGATTAACTAGATATTATAAAAATAATAGGCCTGGTGAGGGTGTCATATTTTACCCAAAGCAGAATAATATTAATAGAAGACTCTATTTCCAAAGATAGTGTAAGAGTATTCAAGCACATCAGGAACAGGCACAATGAAGCACTCAGGCTTTGGGAGATTCATATAAGTTGTTAAAATGTATATTAATCAGCATAGGGAGCCTCAGCCTTATGCTGACAAATCTCTTTGCACTTTGTCTGATTTCTTCTTCCAGCACTGACTTTCAAGGTAATTAAAGAACCCAAATAGGTGCAGAGGGCACATCTGGATCTAGGTTTTTAGTTCATCAAATATCATAGATATGAGGTCAAGAACCTTTATTGAATAAGCTATGATGCATCTCCAGCTAGGAAAGTTCCATGATGGCCTCCTTGATGTCAAGGTAAATTTGAAAAGCTCCTTGACTCCTTGGGAATTTAACATGAGGTGCTGGTCAAAAAGAGAAAGTGATACCACAGAAGCTGTCATATTGTCTAAAGTAACCTGATCACAAGAGACTAAAACTTGGGATTCATTATAGAAACGGATAGCAAAATTCAAGTATGTTTTTAATTTTTTAGATTTATTTTTATGAAGACTTGTATTCAGATTAAAAAGGTCAGTTTTCTAGAAATTCTTTAATCAGGGCCATTTTCGTTTGATCCCAGGAGTTACTTTCTTTGAAGTAAGCCATAATCATATCTAGGCACTTTTGTCAAAGCATGTTTGAAAATGTTAAAATTTCTTTCTTTTGGTGACTAGCTCCATGGGATCTTCTTATAAAAGTAGGTTAGGTCTGATTGTTATCCATACCAGGGATGTTTTCCATTAAAGTAAGACTTAAAGAAATTGACAAATTTTGAGAGGAAATGTATAGCTAAGAATGAGGGTTTTAAGTTTTGAAGTATGGTCTCAGAATGTTAGTCATGCAAGTTTTTCAAGTCGTTAGAAAAGTAAATTGAGATCCATTTAAGTTTTCTTAGTTATTTACGTGAGTAGTGGCATCCTTAGAGCTGTTAGCTTAATGGAGCATTATATTTTTATAAGCCTGTTGTCAATTTCATAAAATATGTCCTCTTTTTGATGTGCTAAATTCTAGAGTCTGAAAGAAATTTGGTCAAATTGGGAATTAAGGTAGTTTGATGGGCTCATTGATTAGTGGGCATGTTTGTACAGATTTACTGCATATTAGTAATTTCGTCATGAAGTACTATTAAACACAAGTCAACATTAAGATAATTTTCTTCAATGTCCATCCAGCTATCGTGATCAACCCCCTCAAGTGTAACTCCAAGTCTTAGATCTGGGACCTGTGATCCTCACCTTGAGTTGGCTCAATGTGCGGAGGGTTACCCAGAGGCCTCAGAGTCCTTCTGGGCCATAAGGGCTTTGGGGCCTGCGAGTTTAAGGAGGGCTTCTTAGATGCACATTCAATATGTTCGTTGGGTATTGGCTCTTCCATCGAGCTATTATATCCAATTTACTAACTACCCAATCCTGTATTCATAAGTTGCTATTAATAAATCAATTGGGCTAATAATTTGGTCGCATCTTGTACTTATCAATTGTGTATGATTTCAGAGGAATTTGCAATTTAATGATTAATTTTGCTAAAATATCCACTGACTCCATTATCAATTTATTTAATTTGATTCTATAACTCATTGATAATTTTTTCATTATCCAGAATGGCTAATAAATTATGACTATAATTGAAGCAATCTCACATAATTTTAAATTTTAAATTTATTGCGGGGAAGGCTGACCATGGGACGGACACTTCCAAATATGACTCAGGAAAGACAAACTTAGTACCAGGGGAGGCACCCCAGAGAAGCGATGCTATCTCTTGTTGCCAGCGGGAAAGCCACTTATGGGAAGCGGGAGGGAACGTGTGAAGGGGCCGTAGCCACTATTGAGCACGTGTGGAGGAAGGGGTCTGATTTGATGAACCAGACTGGGAACCAGGAGGAGACCAGCTGTCGGCGACGCGGTGGGAGGTATCCAAACATCCACACTTGAAAGTGGTCCACCAAATGAGACCGGAATCTGTGGACAGCTTATGGGAGGGTGGGGATGGAGCCAGCGATGGCATCCAAGACAATCGTGTGGATAGTCCACATGGCGATTGCAACCACCAGAGCATGGAGGGAGGGTGGAAGGGGGAGGCCATTGATGAAGCAAACATATCTCTTGACAGACTGAAGGGATGCGTTTGATTCTAGCCCAGCAGACGTTGAACTTCGCGCCATATCACTTTAGAGGTGGGGCACTTCTCCAGGCGGTGGAACATCGTTCCATACTGGCCACACACGACACAGGATGAGTGTAAAGCGTTAGAGCTCTCATCTGTCCAATACACCCGCCTCAGGCAGCGCCACGCATGGGAGCGGACTTGAGGCTGCAACAGAGGATGGTGTGCGTATTTCCAGATAGTCTTTTGGGTCTCAGTGGAATAAGGGATGTCCATCATGTCCAGGTAGTCCACCCTGGATAGGACTTGGGGTCGAATGGGGATCACGCCATCATGGATGGGTAGCCCCTGTACCTCTTGTGTGAACTGAGGAGAGGCGGCCTCTTCAGGTTGTATGTCCGCTAATACAAATTCTCCACTCTGCGCTTCGCATGGAGAGTAGGATTCGTTTGTAGTGGGTTTTAGTCCCGTGGACCTGTGGCTGATGTGTGTGATGCGAGGTATTTCATCAGGGAGTGGGGGTTTGATGGATTGTTGAGGCCCAAGGCTCGGGAGAAGTTGGATCAGGCCGCGCGGGACCAATGTTGGGATGGGAATGTAGGAGCAGTGATGGCCGCAATCCAGGTGCCCAGGATCTTGACAGCATGGGCTTTGAAGTCAAGCAGGCCCATGCCACCTTGATGATGAGGGCCAAACATGACCTCTAGACGTACTGGTGGAGGGCGGCCTGACCATAGCCATCCTTGCAGCAGGGCATGCAAGGATTTGAAGAAGCATGGGGAGAAGGGGATGGCGTGGGCTCCAAGCCAGACTTTGGATAGGAGCATAGAGTTGGCAAGAACAACCCTGCCAGTGAGGGTAGTAGGGTGGGCTCTGAGAGAAGTGATTCGTTTCGTCACGTTGTCCAGTATACGGCACTCCATTACTGCTAACGCATATCCGCCTGCCTCCATCCACACGCAAAGATGGCGACAAGTCCTATGGTAGGACGTGGCACGAAGGGGAGCACCAGTGGAGCGGTGTGTGGTTGAGTTAGTAAGGCGTGGACGTGGGCGAGCAGATGGGCTGGGTTGGGAACTAATTGCTGGAACCCAGCAGTTTTAAGCCGACCAAGGAGGATAATTTCGGTTTTAAAGGCGTTCAGTGCCACGTTGCTTACCTGGAAATATTACTGGATGAGGGCTTCAAGCGCGCATCCATCTTTGTTATTAAAACACCCCCACCACACAATCATCTGCAAATGCCATCATCTTGACTGGGGTTTGGCCTGGCACATGGACCCCAGTGAGTTGGGCATTCACATTTCGCAGTAGTGGGTCAAGGCTGAAGTTGTATAGGAGTGGGCTGAGGCGGTCCCCTTGTTGCAAGCCCCTTTGAGGGCGGACTACTTCCATTAGGAAGCCTGGGCCATGCACTGCCATTGTCGCAGATTCCATGAGCAGCATTACCCAGTTTATGAAGTGGGGGGGTTAGGCGGAATTGATGAAGGCAGGCCCTTAGGTATTCCCAGTTTACTCTATCATAGGCCTTTTGTTGGTCAAAGAATACAAGTGCCCCATAGGCTGTGGACTGACATGCATTAGCCACAGAGTGCACGTTATCCCAAATCGACCTTCTGGGGATGAAACTGAATTGTTCTGGGAGATGGTGGCAGATGCTACAGTCCCTAAATGGTTAGCCATGATTTTGTTAAAATTTTGGTGTCTGTGTTTGTTAGAGAAATGGGGCGCCAGTTGGCTAAGTCTAGCCTATCCCCTTTCTTGAAGAGTGTGACAGTAAAGGCCTCATGTCCTCCTGGTAGGAGGCGCGTTTCCAACAGGCTTTGGTTAAGTGAGGCTAGCAGCAATGGGGATATATATTTGAAAATATTTTGTAGAACTCATATGGAATGCCATCTGGGCCTGGGCATTTTTGGTTTGGCGCACCATGAATGGCTGTTCATAATTCGTTCGGAGTAATTAAATTCATTATTTCTGGGTATCAGAAAATGGTGCAGATATGAGCTCAGTTGAGAAATTCTGCCATTTGGCCGGCTGAATTGGTTCAGCTCAGTCTAACTTGGAGTAATATTTTTGCGTTTTGATTGCCACTTCGGCCAGTGTGTCCACAATGGAATTATCTGATCTTCACACCTGTGTGCAGGCCATGCTCTGGCGTGGTGCAAAATTTTTTTAAAGAAGTAGGCGGTGCACTTGTCGCTTTTAGTGATGCGTGTGGCCCTGTATTGGACACAAACCCAATGTTTGTGTTGCCTTTCAAGTGCGTTGAGGTGGGCGGCTGCCTCTGCCCACTTATGGCCCCATGCAGGGCTGTATCCTGTGGCTGGAATGTTGGACTCCAAGTGGGCCAATTCCGCCAGAGCATGTGAGATAACCACCAATGTGGCTCGTGAGCGTCTGGATGAGAGATGGCGATAGTGGCGAATGGTATCCTCTTTGAAAGTTGCCCATGTGGAAATGGGGTCCGCGCAAAACGGTGCAACAAACGATTTTGTCAAAGTTGCCTCTTCCACCCACATGGTAAATCCTGGTGACCGAGCTTGGGGGGGTGGATTTTGCACCAATGTGGGGCCTTTGCAACTGTGATGGGTAAGTGGTAGGTTATTGAGACCAGTCAGTGGTCGGAGAATTCCATTTTTGTTGTTTTGAAGTGGGAGATGTGGGGTTGGAATTTTGCCAGCGTTAGAATAAGGTCATTACAGGTCATGGACCTTAATTGGCAGTTGTGGATGTGGGGATGAGTCATGTTTTTGAGCAGTAAGGCATGTCGTGGCGCGCATCTATTAACCCAAGGGTGGCTTTTAGAACGCGTAGTTCTACGTGACCCTGTGGGGCATGGGTGATGGAGGCCACCAGTCCGTTGGTGAGGTTAGCCAACAGTTCATGTCGCCAACTAGGAAAGAATCAGGGGGTAGTGGGAGGGATTTGACCAATGAGAAAAATTTCCTAATGCTCGTGTACACCGTTTGGGGCATAGATTTTGATGATTGCATGTGCAACATCAGCCCATGAGAAGGTGATGACAAGCACTCGGCCATTTAGGAATGTTTCTGAGGATGTGAATTTGAAAAAACTATTTTTCTGAATTAGCACCCCACAGTGCTTTGACCAAAAGGATAGGGATGGGAGGAGCATTGTTTTCCAAGCTTCCTCGGAACCTTGTGAACAGTGGGACTCCTGGATGGCCAGGATATCCACGGGTAAATTGTGTTGTAAAACTCAGTTTCCTAGCTCAGGATGGGGAGGCCTTGAGTCCAGCGATATTCAATGTCCCTAGAGTGAAGGTTTCCCCCATCGCACCTTAGGTGTAAGGGGTGGGCCCCTGGGCCCACCAGCCTCTTCAAGGTCCCCACGGGCTTTCACAGCAGCGCGGGTGTTAGCAGCAACGCTATTGGGGTTTTTGTTAATTTTTGCAGAAAGAGTCACGTTGGCTTTGGCCTTCACTTTTTGTTTTCCCAACGTCGGACAAATTTTTTGCAGTGCGGATGAGTTCAGTGCACTGTTGAGTAGGCCAAAAAAAGTTTTTTTCAGTTGAGATAGGTCCCAAGTCAGTTTTGACCAGAGCTTGGGTGCAGCGATTGGGTGAGATTGAATTTCCCATCAGATCCTCAGATTGAGTGGCCCACTTGGCATGGGCTTCCCAATCTGCTTGGATGATGGATTCCTGAGTCACTTCCACTGTGAAGGTCTCCATGTCCTCCTGGCGTTGTGAGTGTGGGATGGTGGTGGTGGCCTTGGCTGCTACCTTGGCTGCGGCCCTATGGGCCTGCTTGGCCTTCTTCTGCTCCTGCGGGGAGATGGGCTTTACCAATAGGTAGCAGCCTTGTGCTCCCCACGGGAAAGCCTCCTTGGTGCTTGCGGTTGGTTCGTAGTGCGCCTCTCCACTGGCCATGGCCACCGAGGGGTGCTCTTGGAATGTGACGCCCTCCTTGATGGGGCATGCGTGCGCCTTATGGCTGAACGCGTCACAGTGGGTGCAAATGGGGGCGCGCTGTCCACGGTTAACTGGAATGGGTGGGTGGTATGCCCTGCAATATCAATAAAAGTGGAGTGCGGGATCTGGGTTAGGTCCTTCGTGATCTCCTCAGTTGCAGTCAGAACTGCAATGGCTTTGCCAGTGCACAGGTGTGGCATCAGCGTAAAGCGTTGCATTTTGAAAGATTGTATTTTGCCATATATGGTGAGACCATCTTTCAGGTGTTGTTCCAAAATGTCACGTTTTACTGTATAGGCAAAAAGTCAAACGTGAGGAAAATTTGGTTTGATTTTGTCCATCTGGTGCATTTGGTTTTGATGACTCATTGCCCTTCAGGGAGGTTGACCACTATGCGCACCGCTGCCACCTTGTCTGCTGCTATTTTGCTTTTGAAACCTAGGTCCAGCCAACTGCGCGACATGGAGTGAGGTGCAATGTACACCGCGGTCAGGAATATTTTGTGTACATCTTCACAAAATTTTTCCCATAAGGCCATTTTTTGGATGTCCAGATACACACGGACTCCAAATTCCACCAACGAAAGTGGCTGGGAGTGTGGCGTGTTGATGTACTAGTTGCATTGTGCTTGCCATGCGAGTATCTCTGGGGAAATTGTGACCGCCGGTTTTTGAGATTTTTGTCTATTCTGCTGGAATCTCCGGGGCGTTTTTGAACGTTGGAGGCCGCGGGCCTTCCACCTGCTCCTCTTACCTTGCTTGCCCAACTGCTCCCTGACATGGGCGCAGACTAATCTCCTCTGTGAGATTATCAAACTAGATTTAGTCTTGAATTGAATAGGTTGCAAAAGTGTTTGCAACGAGAAAGAAAAGTAATCTCAGATAATTTAAATAGTTGAAAATGGAGCTGCTGGGTAATAATAAAGTGTCTTTGAATCTCCACATGATGCAATCCAAGAAGCTTAATCTGATGGTGGAGAGAAGATTGAAAAAACAATCAGAGGTGAAACCCACTTTAGCACTCCCACTGTAGTATTTGTGAGAGTAGCAGTAGTGTATAAGTGCATCAGATAATCTACAACATGGTGTAACGACTTTAGATGGTTCATCCTCAAATTTTTTAAAATTTTATAGAATAAAGCTTCTACAGTCTTGGCTACTTTGATTAATTGAATCATATTTAGCATACTATTGTCCATAAGAGTAAATGCCAATGGCCCTTCAAATTGCAGTTCTCTCAAAATTGGGATAGGTATTTCTTAATTGTTGGATTAGACCCATCTTATCACAATTATAATTTCCTGCATCAGGGTGTGTCATTATCAATGGATTAGTTTGTCACTGGAGATGACATCTTCACCTGCTAGCCTTGAAAGGTAACTGGAAGCAAGAACCAGTTTTAGATTTGCAGAGTTTGTTGTCCAGTTTTTACATAAGCCATACAATTATAAGTTATATAGCATCAGTATGCTTGCTAGTGAATTATTATTAACTAGTAAAGTGTGCACTGTAAATATTATTAAACCATACAAGATCTTATAGACTGTATATAATTACTAATGGAACTATTCATAGTTTTTGAAGGGGCACATTTTTTACAGATATTCTGCCCTTCATTTAAAAAATTTTCCAATTACCAAGGTATCATTGTCTATATAAAAAAGAGATCAGACCCTTTGCACTCAGTGTGGAGTTTTGGAACTAGAAAAACGCTTTTTTTACCTTGGAGTCAAGGTCTGATCAATGGGTTAATAGTGCGGTGGTTTCAGTTGGTTAAGGGTGATATATCATAGGCTTAGTTTCTATAAAATGTTTAAATCCCTGTCTCTCCTAACATTTGTCTTCGCTAACAGTTCATAGACAAACCAAATAATTTGCCTCCTTTTAAAATAGACTAGTATCATTTAACTTCTGAATAAGAAAGGCTACACAAATAAAAATTACATATTGTAAATAATGGAACCATCCAATCTCATTTGCCAGGTATCTGAAATTAGACAGAGTAAATCACCGCCTAGTTAGGTCCAACAATTAAGTTAGACCATTGAAATAAGCTGTTAGGGAAGGTTTACCAACCTGCCCTTAACTCACAAAATTTTGGGGATCTCAAACGTCAAAAAAGAATGACAGGTAAACAAGGTTTCAACCCCCAAAGTAACACTATATCTATTTAATGTAAACAAAAATGCAAGTGAGGCGATTCCCAGCGTTTCTCTGATGTCAAGAGAGAAACGAGAAAAAGACAGAGCAACTGGGGAGAGCCAATGCCTCAGAAGATAAAGTTTTTGCTTTCAAGACAAAACCTTGTTGCATCCTAACATTCAGGTAAGGCACAGGGCCTAAACTACCACAAAAGCTGCAAAATTCTGAACTGAGGTTCATATAGGCGTGGGCTCACCCTTTTAAGGTAGCCCTTCATGGGAGCCCTCTCCCAGCCATACTTTAAACTCCTTTGAGCCTAAAGGATAGCTCAGGGAGGGCACAACCCTGGCGCCAAGTCAACCTCATCCAGAAATCCCCTAGGCATCTTAACTCAGGATTTGAAATCTAAATTCTGAGTCAAAAATGGGATGAACGGTTTAACCATTTCTTCACACACATAATTTGACTTTGTTTTTTAAATCATTCTCATGTTAAACTAGCTTGCCAGCCACATTTTCAGGCATAGTTGGAACCTCAGTAGGAGATCATAATCAAATTCCTCAATATGTTATAGGGATCTATTAATTGTAGCTTTATCTTGTTATACTTTTTCATCATCCATATCTCTAGTGCCACTAAAAGTTTCATTTTGCCTATGATAGTTCGTCTCAGGAGTGGTAATTATAGTGAAGTTAAAGGGTCTCTGAATTTTTCCTCATATATGAAGGATCTGTCTAAAGTAGTAGATAAGAGTTGATTTGTAGCAGGTCCTGAATAAGGAATACAGTAAAATTTTATCATAAAAAATGATGTATAACGGGCTCAAAATCTATCATACTGCAATGTTTCATTAGACTTTGAGCATATAGTTGTAGAACAAGTATATATTAGACCTATACTTGAGTAATAGGTCATTTATAGGGTATAAGATCCTGAGGGTATGTTATATAATCATTATCATATGAGAAACTTTATTTGAAATATGTTTAACAATAGATGGTGTTGATTGATAAACCAATATCTATATGATAGAAACTTTTATAACTAGAACTTAGGTCTTAGTTCCATTGGCATAGTTAAGTTTGTACTTAAACTAATTTGGTACTTTATCAAGACAGAAACTTTAAAAATGCACCATAAAATCCTTATTTACTAATATTGGCTTTAATTCAAATAAAAAAAAGCACATCAAATTATCAAGTACTTAAAGTGGCTTGAGGCTTGCACAGGATAGCCTTGATTGTCTTTGGCTTAGAAAAGCTAGATTAAAAACAAGATCTCGCTCACAATGGCAGTCTCACCTGACTTGCTCCTTCGAGTCCCTCTCCCCTTTTTAGTGCAATTATCTTAATGACTTAATAACAAGGATAAAATTCTAGTCAATAGAATAACAATTGGAAGACAAGTCACTTATGCATTCGCCTTTGGATGATTTACATCATAATAGCAATTAACCTTTTAGCTTTGAGACCCTGACAAATGTCTAAAGAGAGTAAAAGTAAACTATCAATGAGTTTATGTGGTATGGGAAAAATGGTTGATAAATACTCTTTAGGTGATACAAAACCAGGCCATGGGGTGAGATAATTAAATATCAAGGGAGCAAGAGCTGCAAAATGGGGGTTAGGGATTCCTTCACAAAGGTTAACCACAAGTAATTGGAGACATTCTGGCCTAGTATCCAAAAATAGACTAATACTAGTTTTTAATTACATATAAAAACGCGTGGTAGCAGGGCAAAACAATAAATGATAAAATTTTTATTATTAACAATGGCAATGTTGACAGATTAATTAAATTTGTGTCTACATATTAATGAAACAGCTCTATAAAATTAAGTAAAAATATTTAAATGATTGTTAAAAGATTGCAACATTTCTCCCCACTTAAAAACATCATAAAGTAAAAGAGAGGTGAGAGGGATATATTATGTCATTGAGAACCTATGGCTGTAGGTCTGACACTTTGCTGGTACTTTTTAAGAAACTTAGAATGTACTCAACTAATAAAGTAGCACTTAGTGAGAACTTTTTAAAGTGTAAGCATCAGAGGATGTCTTCTCAATGATCTCAAAGAGCACTTTCTAGATGTGCTTCAACCTGATAGTCCTTCCAAAATCATAAGTATTAATGTATAAGACCAATTTTCTTATAGAAAAGGAAGTTAAGGTCCGTTGATACTCATTATCACGCTTAGCTAGAATTACCTTTTCAAGCCAGAGCACTGGAATAAGCTTTGCTTTATAGCTGTATTGACGTTTGCATGAGTTATTCATATATTGGTTTAAACTCATGTTCTCTTCATTGACATAAGGGTATAGAATTGGAGATAAAGCAGGATCTTCACAACTAAAAACTAGAATAGCAAGTGCACATTCTCAGTTAATAGTCAATATCGTATGATAAAACAGCTGAGTGAAAAAGAGGTTCTAACTTGACGCCTTGGCAGTAAGCAATTTATGTGGGATACCAACATAGAGTACCTTTTACTTGAACCATGGTGTTAATGGTCTCAAGGTAATGAGGCGTAGAAAATACCCCTCATATACATATCAGTGATTGAAATTATAAATTAATTTTTAAATAAAGCTAGTCCTATAATCTGTTAAGAGATGTTTAGGCATCCATGACAATAAAAATATTCTTTTAAAGTAGACTTAGCCATAATTCTAGTGCATAAGGCTTTGATTACTTTGGCCTTTACCCACTTAAAAGAAGAATAATGGGCACAATAATATCTGAATTGCCTTTAACTATTAAGAAAAGGGTCAACAGCTACAATAGATACCATATGTCTGGCAAATTGGAATTAACCAATTTAAAGGTTGCTGAAGTAAGTGGCTTCAGCTTAGCTTTACTTGCTTCTTCTGCAGGTTTCATAGATATAAAATTGCATTAAGTACTAATAATAGTGCCGTTTCAATTGCTCAAGCATTTTAAAAATCCTATGACCCATTGACTTGTGGGCCTCATTAATATCAGTTTTTCTCCATTCGTCATGATAATATTGCTGTTTGTTGATATTTTTTAAGCTTTCCATTTTTGACAAAAGTGCTTTCCCTATATTCTTTAAGGACCACAGAACTTTCCCTGTTCATTGACATATTGATGGGTTAGCATCCTGCCAAATAATTCATTGGAAAAATCCTCTGCTAAGGCCACTTTTGCACTTGCGCTTAATATGCTCACAGGTACTATCAGTGGGGATTCCAACATGGTGGCTGATTTAAAGAGGCTTGGTGCATCTTTGTCAGCCAAGAGGATAAGGCTTCATAAGAATCAGCAATGGATGATCTTTGGTTATTAAAATAAAATAGGAACTTGGATTAAAATAAGTTAACTAGTATATTCTGCTGAAAAAGTACTTTATTAAAAATGTTATAATTTAGTGGTATTAATAGATATGCTGGCGGATTTTGCACAGGGTTTGACCCACTGAGCAATCAGGACCAACGATATGATGATCGTTGTCCACAAAACAACAGAATAAACTTATAAAGAAATATGGAGCACTTACTCCCACAACTTCTTTTATTAAATATACTTAATACCGCAGATTCTTTTCTATTCCACTTACCCTAAACTCACTTAACAACAACCTCCTCTTGATCGCCCATCTCACTTATATTACAGTGGCTTAGATGATACCACTCTAATAGCTTGGATTACTTGGTTCCACCAATTTTTCTCATTTTGGCTGGTTATTCTCTAATTTGCTATCGCCCTAATTGCAGGCGATGTGATTTGTATTCATCAAATGTTGACATCGCCTAATTTAGAGGCGATCCAATAATAAAACCTTTATATCCAATAAAACCTGTTAATCTCAATATTGCCTCATCTCGAGGCGCTCAAATTCTCATATCTAATATCATTTTCAGCAGATTCCAACCTAGCTGTCCCACAATTATTGTCCAGTCATATCGGAATCATGACATTACCCCCTCCTTGACTGGACAATGAGGCTCCTATTGCTTGTATATTTGGAGGAACTTTGTGTGTACTTGGCTTATAATCTGACCACTTGTGAGTTCCTTGATGGTATACACATCAACACCAGTTTTCTCTATAACTTCAAATGGACCAGTCTAAATACTGGCCGTTTTGTGTTTCCACCAAAATCCATGTTGGTCATGGAAGAGAACCATATCGCCAGCCTTGAATGTCACTAGCCCACTACAACGTACATGATTGGTGGCCTGATTCCTAATCTTCTTGGCTAAGCTGAAGAAATATGCTTTGGTTTGAAGTCTGATCAGAATGGTTATGAGGTTTGTCAAGTAGCGGTGGGGTTACACTCTGCTGGTGTCTTCCACATACAAATAAAGTAAGGCTGGAAGGGCCAGGTGTTGGCCATATATAGTAATTGGAAGGGTTTTTCCCTAAGGCGAAATGATAACTAATGTTATAGGCAAACATGGCAGTGGAAAGAAGTGAACTCCAATTAGAAGGGCGATATGTTACTAATTTTTGTAGTATGGTCATTAAAGTTCCATTCACCTGTTCAACCATTCCATTAGACTCGGGGTGGTATGGGGTCATCAGAACTCCATGGATACCCATAAGCTCATTCAGTTTGGGGAGGATGTGTGAAGTGAAGTCGGTTCTTTTATCAGTGAGAATGAACTGAGGGCAGCCATGGCACTGAATAATGCATTACATTATGAACTTGGCTACTGTAACTGCCCCTAGATCCCATATTGCCCTTGCCTTGACCCACCAGGTCAAGTGGTTGATAGCCACCAGAATGTCCTTACACCGGTTAGCTCCTGTTGGCAAGGGACCAACAACATTAATAGAGACTGTATGCCAAGCAAAGCGAGGTTTCACTAACTGGTATGAAGTCTTATGGCGGAATGGCTTCTCTACTTGGCACTGATGGCAACAGGAAATAGTTTTGAGCACATCGAAGTTCATACTTTCCCAATAGTACTGAGGGTGCAACAACTTCATTGTCTTGCGCACCCCACCATGTCCAACTGCCTTGTGGGCGCTCATAATAATTCCTGGCCATGCTGAGGGTCGCGGAAGATTCACCATAGAATTGCTGATCTGCTTATACAATTCCCCATTCCATTGGAAGGTATTCATTCCCATTTCATCCAACGCTTTAATCACTTGAGGTGGTTCATTGTTGTACTTTCTGCTAAGCATTTTGTCAAACATTATGTCACTTATATCTGCTGTAGCTGCAATCGTTGGCAATCTTGATATGCAATCAGCATTTTTAAGTTTTTCTCCTGGTTGATGAAGAATTTCAAAGTCATAAGCTTGCAGCTTAAGAGCCCATCAGGCCAGCCGCCCCTCAGGCTCTTTCAAGTTCTGCAACCAGCGCAACAATGCATGATCCATTACAAAACTTAAACTTTACTCTGTGCAAGTAGACTCGGAACTGCTTATATGCATAAATCACCGCCAAGCACTCTCACTCAGGTAAAGTGTAATCTTGTTCATGGCAATTCAAGCTATGACTGCAGAATGCCACGGGGTGCTCCTCCCCCTCATCGTCCTTCTGAGACAGGACCGCCCCAACAGTGGAAAGTGATGCATCCATCTGCACTATAAATTCCTTATTGAAATTAGGGTAGCGTAACATGGGCGCACTAATTAGCGCCATCCAAAGTGTATCAAAGGCACATTGGCGCCGTTCCGTCCATTTGAACATGACATTCTTCTTTAGTAGCTCAAACAGTGGACCACCAATGCAACTGAAATTGGGTATGAAGCGTCAGTAATAACACACCATCCCCAAAAACACCTGAATGTCCCACTTACTAACTGGCTTAGTCATCTTCTGGATAGCCTCCACCTTGGTGGGTTGGGGTTTCAGCCCAGTTGCATTCACCACAAAACCGAGGTACTCCAGCTGATCATTGAAGAAGTGGCATTTCTGGGGCTTGATTTTAGTATTGGCCTCAGCCAGTCGCCAAAATACCTCTTCCAAATGGGTAAGGTGTTCAGTGAATGTGCAAGAGAAGACATTAATATCATTAAGGTACATGAGCACACATGACAGCTTCAGATCGCCCTGAATGGTGTCCATTGCTCGTTGGAACATAGCTGGGGCATTACATAGCCCTTGCAGCATCCGAATTAGCTGGAAAAGCCCTTTGGATGTGATTATGGCGCATTTTTATTGTTCTGCTGTGGGCAACTCAATTTTCAAATAACTGGATATCAAGTCCATTGCCGAGAAGTAGTGAGCTCCACCTAACCAATCCAGCACATCATCAATCCGCGGCAGAGGGTATGAGTCTTTTTTGGTGATACTATTGAGCTTTTGGTAGTCAATTACTACATGGTTAGTACCATCCTTCTTTTTAACAATTAGGACAGGTGAAGCCCGCAGACTATTAGATGGTTCAAGCATTCCCTGCTCTAGCAGCTTGTCAATCTCCTGAGTGACGACTTCTTCAGTGGCCCTTGATTGGCGGATTAACCAAGCCTTGATGGGGGGATGATCCCCCAGTGTCTAGTCTATGAACTACCCCCCGAGTGCACCCCAAATCATGATCGTCAGCTGCAAAACCTCTTTATGTTTTTAAAAAAGCTTAAACCCAATCCTTCTGATCTTCTGACAACCTAGATAAATTCTCCCGCAGTACAACCACCATTGTGCCAAGATGAAGTTCAATGGGCAGACCAAATTCATCCAGAGAACTGAACTCATGAACCTGGTTGATCTACTCAACTGGGTTCAGATTTAATATGCTATAATCTGATGCCGGCGGATTCAGATTGGTCTGTTCTGAAGATTTGCTATCAATATCTTGATCTCCCCATGGCCCAGAAGTATGATGCCTGGAGCCACGTGGGGCTCAAGCCGCAATTGCTGATAAGGCGATGATCTCCCCATAGAGCCCAGCTGGCACTTCCACCTCTAACTCAGTGTCTACTATTACTTGATGTCCAGAGGGAATGGATATAGGTCCCGCAGCTCTAAGTGGTAGCCCTTGATATTGATAAATTTGATGGGGAGGGCCCATGTTTTGCGCTTAAGTTGATGATAGCGAACCAAAAACACCCCATCACCATATGCAAGGATAATGTGATTTATATGCACTGAACCTTTGGCACTCCGCTAGAGGTAAAATAAATTGGGGTCCGCTGTCCCAAAATAGCAAGGGCCTCTTCCATCATGTCAACAAAAGCCCCATAGTGTCGCATAAAAGCAGTCCTAATCAACAGATTGTAATTGCTATATGGTAATAATACCGCTGGAGCCACCACCACAACAGATCCAAACCACAAGGGAAGCGCGCTATATGCTCCTTCAGAGACCGTGGTTTCCACTCCAGCAGTCCCATACACCATACATATGGTGAACTATGTCGGGTTTTAAAGATAACTTAGCCACCAACTTAGTAGAGACAATGTTAACAGCGCCCATATCAATTATAGCTCATACTCGGGTTTTGGCTACCACAATGTCAAAGTAGGTGCACTCTGAGTAAGATGAAAGCTAGCTATTTACTACGTGTACATTCAGCAGTTCACGTTTCCAAGGAAATTTATAATACTCACTCTGACTGTAGGGTAATTTCTTTTAATAACATCCACTGGAAGGGCAACATCTACTCCTTTTAGAGACAACGCATCTGCGAATGGTTCTTGCTGGTCTGATGGACTTTGGGCAAACATTTGACAAGCGTAAGGTCTTGGCTGCTCCAGAAACCTTGTGTCCGCCGTTTCTTTGACTTGTATTTGAGACAGCACATTTACTCCCCCAACTGGCTGTTGGTAGAGGGAGGTATCATCATACTGGGTGGCTTCTGCTGAAATTAATACAGTAGCTTCATGTAGGACGTATTAATTTGAGATAGCGGAAGTAGAGAGTCCCATCTTTACTACGCTCGGACTTTTCCCTGATAACTTAGATCCTGTTGTATATAAGGGATCCGTCAATTAGGGCACCATCGTCCCATGTGCCCAGTGCGACTGCAATTGGAACAACTTACTCCATAGGTCCTACATCTGTTCTTAATATAAGTTGGCCCACTTGGACAGGTATTTCAAAGATGATCAGCGTAACCAGACCCAGATTGGTAGAAATCCTGCTGTCAATCAGCTTATTTAGGGCTAAAGTGGTAGTTGGTCAGTTGTCGATTGGCAGATATGAGATGGATATTGGACTGTGGTGAGTAACCTGGCGAAACCTGCACCAACTGAATGATTCCCCCAAATAATTAGGGTTAGCAACGGCGACAGTGTGAATCTGTTCAATGTTGGGTGGCGGGAAAGTTACAGCTAAGTGATGTACAAACTGAACAAGTTTAAGAAGAGGTACATCGGCCTCCAACAATGGGGCCATGACGTTGAAAAGCTCAGTGTATGGCTTCACTGCGGAGGACATAGCAATGCACACGTCAACTTCAGATAAAATCCCTGCCCCAATCAACACATGGGCTTCCACTGTAAAGTGCTCAGTGAATGCAGTGAGGGTCTCATTTCTCTGAAACCTAATGATCAAGAAATCAGCCTTCCGCTGCAACATCATTGCAGTTCCGCTAAACAACCACAGAACCGTCTTCTTAACTTCTTGGTATGTAATGGAACTATCTGGAAGATAACAAACAACTTGATCAGCACTTCTGACATCCAAGGTTGAGATAAACAGTTTCGCCCTTTGCCAGTATGAGTTTCCTTCAATTGCAAACTCAAAACGGTGAAAGAACCCATATATTTCTCCATCACCATCAAATGGCGGCAGATTTTCACTGTAAACTTCCTGGAGCAGCTCATCTTGTCTTTTGAGCACAGTGTCCAATGCAAGTTTCAATTACTCATATGCAATGGCCCCAGCATCTCGTGCAGATTCCTTATCAAAGCAACCAGACTGCAACATAGCAGGCAACTGGGTTTTATTATTTTTATAACTGATCAATGGGCCCCCTGTAGTGAGCACCACTGTTATTAAATTGGCAGTATCAATAGATACGTTGGCAAATTTTGCACAGGTTTTGACCCACTGAGCAATCAGGACCAATGATATGATGATCGTTATATGCGAAACAACAGAACAAACTTATAAATAAATATGGAGCACTTGCTCCCACAACCTCTTTTATTGAGTATACTTAATACCGCGGATATTTTTCTATTTTGCTTACCCTAAACTCACTTAACAACAACCTCCTTTTTTTCGCCCATCTTGCTTATATTACAGCGGCTTGGATGATACCACTCTCATAGCTTGGATTATTTGGTTTCACCAATTCTCCTCATTTTGGCTGGTTACTCTCTAATTTGCTATCGCCCTAATTGCAGGCGATGTGATTTGTATTCATCAAATGTTGACATCGCCTTATTTAGAGGCGATCCCATAATAAAACCTTTATATCCAATAAAACCTGGTAATCCCAATATTGCCTGATCTTGAGGCACTTGAATACTCATATCTGATATCATTTTTGGTGGATTCTGACCTAGCTGTCCCACAATTATTATCTAGTCATATTGGAATCATGACAAAAAATAAGACATTACTATAGATTGTACTGTTGATAGAAAAAGAGAAATCATTATCACCAGGAATTGCAAGCAGTGATCAATTAACAATTATTTATTTTCCACGTAGTTTGTCCTTCATTGCATCCCATTTTGAAGGTCAGATGAGCTTCTTGATATCCAGGTGCTAGTTTTGTATCATTAGTTAAATTTTTATTGCCCTCAAGTAGGAGCTCTTCCAATAGTCCAGTTTTAGAGGTTCAACTTTCTAGCTTCCAGAATGAACAGCTGGTGAAGATATTGGGATCCTTGGGACACTGATGATGGAGTCATGTGAATGTGGCCTCAAAATTAGGAAAATATTTGTGAATATAATTAATAAGCTTATTAACCAAATTTGGAGTAATTCAAGTGATACTCTTAATTTGAAGCCTAAATTAATGATGAGGATTTGAACCTTAATTCGAGACTTATGAGACCATTTGAATAACTTGAAGGTCAAGTCGCACATAATAATATCAGTCAATCTTCTCCCAGAACAAGGCTTTCACCTTGAATAGGAAGAAGCTTGAGAGAGCCCTCTCAAGCCTTGTCCATGGGGAGTAAGACTTAGTCCCTTCTGAAATTTTTGACCCAATATATTGTGAGGTATTTGTGGTGTACTTTCTGTGTACTTTGGCTGTAATCTTATCAGATTCCTATGACTGACGCATTTTTGCTTGGGCCTCGATATATTTATTTGATAATATTCATTCAAGGTTTGAGCCAGCTCAATTTGGATTAAGAGGCTGCGCTAGGTCTTCATTTTGAGGAGAGCCTGGGCCATGTATTGAAAGCTCTTATGGCGTTGGACAACCTCACATTCAGATTTGGGCGTAATGAACTGCTTGGAAACATCATACTGGTCCAGCAAGTTTGAGACTTGTTGACATTAGTAAGTTCACTCAAATACTGAACATAAATCAGTACAGAGTATTTAGTGTCAAGAGGGTAAATCTTGCCCTTGGGTGTGGTGGCTAGGTTGGTGAGGGTGTTATCAGCAACTTTAGAATGATTCATGGGCATTCCAAGTCCGTGGATCTGAGTAAGAGGTGTTTTGGGGTAAACTGACAAGGTATGATGGAGTTGCAAGAGTAGACCGTTGGAGTAGCTGAATCAGAACAGCGCAATTTCTGTTTGGGAGATAGCAGGGAATAGATGAAGTCGTCATGCTTAAGGCACATATAGCTGATGAGATGATCTGAGCACCAGGTAAAAAAATGCCCAATTTGTGCCTGAGGACAGATAAGTTATAAAATGTCAGGCGGCCATCTTTTCCACCAGCAAACATGCAAGAGAACATGGTATGGCGGTGCAGCGCTGGGTTTAGAAAGCTAAATCCAATTACCTTGCAGAGGTTGATCATTGTCAGTGGGCCTACGCATTGATCCTGATTTTTAAACTGATGAATGGCGCAGGAGAAATTGGCAATGACATCATAGTCAACCTTGTAATGTTTTTGAGGCATTCAAAGTCTGGCTCCACAGCATAGTAGGCCTTGGTAAGTTTTCTTCAAATATGATAGTGATAATACAATAAAAGCCTCAAAGATGAAGGTAGTTGTGGTAGCATCATAAAAGGTGTAAGATTGAGAGTAGAGATAGATTGAGTACTCAAATTTGGGAGAAATTGGAACCTTAAGCTTAAGGTAGTTGACAGTGTGGCGGTTCATTTTCTTGTAACCCGCGGGCACAGCATATCTGAGCTGACAGCTTTTTTCTCAACTTTGGAGACAAATCCTGCTTCAGGTGATTGCTCAGTTGTAGGTGCCTTGCCAGTTAGGACAGCTGTTTCTCATTTGAGGTAAGATCTTAGCTTTCAATAACAATCAATCCCTCAGCCTTAGAGTGCAGGCCACTTGGATTAATTTCAGGCTCAGGTTTGTTGGCCTGACGCTATCCTAAGCCAAGAGTCGAAATAGGTCATTTTGATACTCCATTTTTTGCACATCTGGCCCAATCTTTGGAGGAGAGCAGTCAAAATTGATGGGTGACAGTTTTGCCAGCAAGAAATCTTTAGGCTTGTCGCTACTTGTGAGAAGGTAAGTCCAAAGTGTTTTTTTCCAGCGCTTTTGGAATTTTATGCGCTGGTAGTATTCAGGACTTCCATGGAGTTCTCAAAGGTTGATTTCATTGTTGAGTTCTGTACTAGTCCTTGGCTTATCTCTTTTATTTAACTGAGGCAAGCTGACCAGGGGACAGGCATTACCAAAAGAAAGAAATGACATGAAGCCTGAACAGGGTCAACTCTGTTGAAGAAAGTTTTTCCACCTCCAGATTAGGACTCAAATTTTTCTGGTTACGTCATGAGTAAGGTTTTCGTGTTAGTAGACCTACTAACCGCCAATAGCTTCCTTTGGCTGGCACCCCGATCAATGTGCAAAGGGTGTGAATCGAACCTGCAACCTTCAGGTTGGTAGCTGTACGCCCTTACCAACTCGCCTTCCACCCCCTCCTTGGCTTATCTCAAATTGATTAAATTGATAGTTCTGTTGAAGTTTGGTAGCCAAGTTTGATTTGTTGTTTGGCACTTTTGGGTCCAAAAACCAATGAGCTTCATTTTATTTATTGCTATGAGATAGCATATTAGGAAATGATATCAAAATTGAAATTAGCTTTTTGTTACCTAAATGAAGTTATTGTTTAAATTTTAAATTTATTGCGGGGAAGGCCAACCATGGGACGGACACTTCCAAATATGACTCAGATGAGACAAAACTTAGTACCAGGTGAGGCACCCCAGAGAAGCGATGCTATCTCTTGTTGCCAGCGGGAACGCCACTTATGGGAAGCGGGAGGGAACGTGTGAAGGGGCCGTAGCCACTATTGAGCACGTGTGGAGGAAGGGGTCTGATTTGATGAACCAGACTGGGAACCAGGAGGAGACCAGCTGCCGGCGACGTGGTGGGAGATATCCAAACATCCACGCTTGAAAGTGATCCACCAAATGAGACTGGAATCTGTGGACAGCTTCAGGGAGGGTGGGGATGGATCCGGCGATGGCATCCAAGACAATCGTGTGGATAGTCCACATGGCGATTGCAACCACCAGAGCACGAAGGGAGGGTGGGAGAGGGGGAGGCCATTGATGAAGCAAACATATCTCTAGACAGACTGAAGGGATGTGTTTGATCCTGGCCTAGCAGACGTTGGACTTCGCGTCATATTACTTTAGAGGTGGGGCACTTCTCCAGGCGGTGAAACAGCGTTCAATACTGGCCACACACGACACAGGATGAGTGTAAAGCATTAGAGCATTCAGCTGTACGATACACCTGCCTCAGGCAGCGCCACACATGGGAGCGGACTTGAGGCTGCAACAGAGGATGGTGTGCGTATTTCCAGATAGTCTTTTGGGTCTCAGTGGAATAAGGGATGTCCATCATGTCCAGGTAGTCCACCCTGGATAGGACTTGGGGTCGAATGAGGATCACGCCATCATGGATGGGTAGCCCCTGTACCTCTTGTGTGAACTGAGGAGAGGGGCGGCCTCTTCATGTTGTATGTCCACTAATATGAATTCTCCACTCTGCGCTTCGCATGGAGAGTAGGATTCGTTGTAGTGGGTTTTGGTCCCGTGAGGACCTGTGGCTGATGAGTGTGATGCGAGGTATTTAATCAGGGAGTGGGGGTTTGATGGATTGTTGAGGCCCAAGGCTCGGGAGAAGTTGGAGTGGGCCGCGCGGGACCAGTGTTGGGATGGGAGTGTAGGAGCAGTGACGGCCGCAATCCAGGTGCCTAGGATCTTGGCGGCCTGGGCTTTGAAGTCAAGTAGGCCCATGCCACCATGATGATGAGGGCCAAACATGACCTCTAGCCGTACTGGTGGAGGGCGGCCTGACCAAAGCCAACCTTGTAGCAAAGCATACAGGGATTTGAAGAAGCTTGGGGAGAAGGGGATGGCGTGGGCTCCAAGCCAGACTTTGGATAGGAGCATAGAGTTGGCAAGAACAACCCTGACAGTGAGGGTAGTAGGGTGGGCTCTGAGAGAGGCGATTCGCTTCGTCACGTTGTCCAGTATATGGCACTCCATTACTGCTGACGCGTATTCTCCTGCCTCCAACCACACGCCCAGATGGTGTACCGGTCCTATGGTAGGTCGCGGCACAAAGGGGAGCACCAGTGGAGCGGTGTGTTTTGAGTTAGTAAGGCGTGGACTTGGGCGAGCAGATGGGCTGGGTTGGGAACTACTTGCTGGGGCCCAGCAGTTCTGAAACTGACCAAGGAGGATGATTTCGTTTTTGGAGGCGTTCAGTGCCGTGTTGCTTACCCAGGAATATTCCTGGATGAGGGCTTCAAGCACGCGTGCATCTTTGTTATTAGACACCCCCACCACGCAATCATCTGCAAATGCCATCATCTTGACTGGGGTTTGGCCTGGCACATGGACCCCAGTGAGTTGAGCATTCACATTTCGCAGTAGTGGGTCAAGGCTGAAGTTGTATAAGAGTGGGCTCAGGGGGTCCCCTTGTCGCAGGCCCCTTTGAGGATGGACTACTTCCGTTAGGAAACCTGGGCCGCGCACAGCCATTGTTGCAGATTCCATGAGCAGCATCACCCAGTTAATGAAGCGGGGAGGTAGGCGGAATTATTGGAGGCAGGCCCTAAGGTATTCCCAGTTTACTCTATCATAGGCCTTTTGTTGGTCCAAGAATACAAGTGCCCCAGAGGCTGTGGACTGACACACATTAGCCACAGAGTGCACATTATCCCAAATCGACCTTCTGGGGATGAAACTGAATTGTTCTGGAGAGATGGTGGCAGATGCTACAGTCCCTAAACGGTTAGCCATGATTTTTGTTAAAATTTTGGTGTCTGTGTTTGTTAGAGAAATGGGGCGCCAGTTGGCTAAGTCTAGCCTATCCCCTTTCTTGAAGAGTGTGACTGTAAAGGCCTCATGTCCTCCTGGTAGGAGGCGCGTTTCCAACAGGCTTTGGCTGAGTGAGGCTAGCAGCAATGGGGATATATATTTAAAATATTTTTTGTAGAACTCATATGGAATGCCATCTGGGCCTGGGCATTTTCAGTTTGGCGCACCGCAAATGGTAGTCCATAATTCATTTGGAGTAATTAAATTCATTATTTCCGGGTATTGGAAAACGGTGCAGATATGAGCTCTGTCGAGAAATTCCGCCATTTTGGCTGGCTGAATTGGTTCAGCTCGGTATAACTCATAGTAATATCTTTGCATTTTGATTGCCACTTCAGCCGGTGTGTCCACAATAGAATTATCTGATCTTCGCACCTGTGTGCAGGCCACGCTCTGGCGTGGTGCAAAATTTTTTTGAAGAAGTATGCGGTGCACTTGTCACCTTTAGTGATGCGTGTGGCCCTGTATTGGACACAAACCCGATGTTTGTGTTGCCTTTCAAGTGCGTTAAGGTGGGCTGCTGCCTCCGCCCACTTCTGGCCCCATGCAGGGCTATATCCTAAGGCTGGAATGTTGGACTCCAAGTGGGCCAATTCTGCCAGCGCATGTGATATAACTGCTGATGTGGCTTGTGAGCATCTGGATGAGAGATGGCGATAGTGGCGGATGGTGTCTTCTTTGAAAGTTGCCCATGTGGAAATGGGGTCCGCGCAAAATGGTGCAACAAACGATTTTGCCAAAGTTGCCTCTTCCACCCACATGGAAAATCCTGGCGACGCAAGCTCTGGGGGGCGGATTTTGCACCAATGTGGGGCCTTTGCAACTGTGACGGGTAAGTGGTATGTTATTGAGACCAGTCAGTGGTTGGAGAATTCCATTTTCATTGTTTTGAAGTGGGAGATGTGGGGTTGGAATTTCGCCAGCGCTAGAATAAGGTCAATGCGGGTCATGGACCTTAATTGGCCGTTGTGGACGTGGGGACGTGTCATGTTTTCGAGCAGTGGGGCATGTCGCAGCAGCGCATCCATTAACCCAAGGGTAGCTTTTAGAACGCGTAGTTCTATGTGACCCTGTGGGGCGTGGGGTGAGGGCGGCCACCGGTCCGTTGGTGAGGTTAGCCAACAGTTCATGTCGCCAATTAGAAAGAATCGGGGGTAGCGGGAGGGATTTGACTGACGAGAAAATTCCCAACACTCTTGTGCACCGTTTGGGGCATAAATGTTGATGATAGTGTGTGCAACATCAGCCCATGAGAAGGTGACAACGAGCACTCAGTCATTTAGGAATGTTTCTGAAGATATAAATTTGAAAAAATTGTTTTTCCAAATTAGCACCCCACAGTGCTTTGACCAAAAGGATAGGGATGGTAGGAGCATTGTTTTCCAAGCTTCCTCGAACCTCATGGACAGTGGGTTTCCTGGATGGCCAGGATATCCACGGGTAAATTATTTTGCAAAAAACTCAGTTTCCTAGCCCAGGATGGGGAGGCCTTGAGTCCGGCGATATTCAGCATCCCTAGAGTGAAGGTTTCCCCCATTGCACCTTAGATGCGAGGGGGCCCCCTGGCCCACCAGCCTCTTCCAGGTCCCCACGGGCTTTCACAGCAGCGCAGGTATTAGCAGCAACGCTATCAGGGTTTTTGTTAATTTTTGCGGAAAGAGTCGCGTTGGCTTTGGCCTTCGCTTTTTGTTTTCTGACGTCGGACGAATTTTTTGCGGTGCGGATAAGTTTGGTGCACCGTCGAGTGGGGCAAAAAATTTTTTTTGGTTGGGATAGGTCCCAAGTCAGTTTTGACTGGGGCTTGGGTACAGCAATTGGGTGAGATCAAATCTCCCATCGGATCCTCGGATTGAGTGGCCCATTCAGCTTGGGCCTCCCAATCTGATTGGGTGATGGATTCCCAAGTTGCTTCTGCTGCGAAGGTCTCCATGTCCTCCTGGCGTTGTGAGTGTGGGATGGTGGTGGTGACCTTGGCCGCTTCCTTGGCCGCGGTCCTATGGGCCTTCTTGGCCTTCTTCTGCTCCTGTGGGGAGATGGGCTTTACCAATAGGTAGCAGCCTTGTGCTCCCCACGGGAAAGCCTCTTGGTGCTTGCAGTTGGTTCGTAGTGCGCCTCTCCACTGGCCATGGCTGCCGAGGGGTGCTCTTGGAATATAACGCCCTCTTTGATGGGGCACGCGTGTGCCTTATGGCCGAACGCATCACAGTGGGTGCAAATGGGGGGCGCGCTGTCCACGGTTACCTGGAATGGGTGGGTGGTGTGCCCTGCGATGTCAATAAAGGTGGAGTGCAGGATCTGGGTTAGGTCCTTCGCGATCTCCTCAGTTGGGGTCAGAACTGCGATGGCTTTGCTGGTGCACAGGTGTGGCATCAGTGTGAAACGTTGCATTTTGAAAGATTTTATTTTGCCATATATGGCGAGACCATCTTTCAAGTGTTGCTCCAAAATGTCACGTTTTACCGTAGTAGGCAAAAAGTCAAACGTGAGGAAAATTTGGTTTGATTTTGTCCATCTGGTGCATTTAGTTTTGATGACCCATTGCCCTTCGGGGAGGTTGACCACTATGTGCACCGCTGCAGCCTCATCTGCTGCTATTTTGCTTTCAAAACCTAGGTCCAGCCATCCATGTGACATGGAGTGAGGTGCAACGTACACCACGGTCAGGAAAATTTTGTGTACATCTTCACAAAATTTTTTCCATAGGGCCGTTTTTTGGATGTCCAGATACACACGGACTCCAAATTCCACCAACGAAAGTGGCTGGGAATGTGGCGTGTTGATGTACTGGGTGCATCATGCTTGCCACGCGAGTATCTCCGGGGAAATTGTGACCGCCAGTTTTTTAGATTTTTTTCTATTCCGCTGGATTCTCCAGGGCGTTTTTGAACGTTAGAGGCCGCGGGCCTTCCGCCTGCTCCTCTTGCCTTGCTTGCCTAACTGCTCCCAGACATGGGCGCAGACTATTCCCCTCTATGAGATTATCAAACTAGATTTAGTCTTGAATTGAATGGGTTGCAAAAGTGTTTGCAACGAGAAAGAAAAGTTTTAAATGAATGTTATTGTTAGTATTATAATTATTTAAATTTAAGTCCAAGCATTCCAATTTATTTTATATTATGTCTTCATCAGGAGGATGAGTTGTAGCTTGGCTGATTTCCTTTTGGTTTTGTTTATAACTGAAAGATGTTTGAACATAATTTTTTCATTACAGTAGACAGGTCCTAGCATTAAATAGTCATTTTGTTGAGTGATGTCTTAAAAGTTTTCCTTTCTCCTAGCATCCTACATCCACTTAAAATGTAGTAATTGACTATTATAAAAAATAATGATCCATTAATCCTTTTTCTTTATGATGCTGATTTTTTTCTAATACCATAATTGGAATTTTAACCAGATGGATTCCTCCAATAGATTGTTGAGATTTGGGAGGTTATGGCCAATCCCAGCGGAAGGGCATATCAACTGAATTTTATGGTTATTTATATGATTGCTAGGTAGTTGCTCACCAAACTGGGTCAAGAAAAAATAGTATTGTGCGGAGATTAGATGATAGGTTTGATCAAGACAATCTCTAACCCCAATTTGGTCTATGGATCACCAGTGACTAGTAGCTGAGGATGATCCATTTATATTAATTTGATATATTACATTTAGTTTTATCAACACTGGCGACTTATGTAAAAGATGTTGATAATTATTTTGAGCATGTGATTGGATTAGTTAAGCCTAAATTAGTCATTGATGCCAATCAATTGGTTTATCTAAGTAGTGCTGGCAAAAGCTAAGGATTCCAAGTTTAAGGCGGCCAAAGTTGTTACCACCGCCTAATTTAAAAATCAACTGTAAAAGTCAAACATGAGATGTCACCTGAAGAAGGAAAAACTCAAAATACCGCCTTAAGAAAGTGAAACTAGAAAGATCGACTGGAAGAGTCAAAACGTGTTGTTGTTGAGACGCCAAAAGATTATGAGTTAAAACAAAGCAACCAAAGTTATTTTAGTACATAGTATTAAGTTAACTTAAAGATCAAACCCAAAATTGATAAAATTAAATATATTTTATATGGATCACCAACGACTGAAGGCTAATGATGAACAAAACCAATAATTGGACGCTTGGAAGGACAGAGTGAGAGGGTCAACATCAGGGAGGAGAGAGAAGGGCAGTGAAATAAAGTGAATAATAAAGAAATGTGGTTGGTTGGATGGTCCACAATTGGCGCAGTAGCCTGAATTGAGTAAAATACCTGGTGCTTCCATTTCTATAAATATCTCCCTTTGCCTATTCTCTTTTATATATAAGTTAATATTTATTTTTGTTGGTTGAAGTTTATGATGATCCTCTATTAGGTGCAGGTGATACGCCTAGGTGCCAGCCAGCACTGCTGGCCCCATTGCCTAAAGCAAAACGGCAAGGATCAGACAGTCTTCATACTGGTTGACCTGCCAACTAGCAGAGCCCACTGTTGTCAAATTTGTTGATTTCCCGACAAACATCTCTTTCCTCAGGCGTTCTTAACAGGTAAAGAAAAGGTTTGAGTTGATTGAGAGTTTGGAAAAGCACAAAGTCTTCAGGGGCACTTTAAGAATTTCTTTGGAAAGTTATTACTCACAGTAGCTGTGCCTTGGCCATTTCAGAGGAGGACGGTCATAAGATCAGGATATGGAGTGCTCTCCATAGTTGTTTCCCTTTCTTCCAAGGCTGAAGGTATCTCCTCAGGGTGCATTTTGGAAGTGCGCCTGTAGTGAGCTTCAGATGTCACGCTTTCACCTGATATTCTCGCAGTTGCTATCTTTGGGGAGCCTGACATAGTGGCTGATATCAAGAGGCTTAGTGCATCATGGTCAGCCAAGAGGATAATGGCTTCATAAGAATCAGCAATGGATGAGACTTTATGTATTAGAATAGAATAAGAACTTAGATAAAAATAGGATAACTAATATATTCTGCTTAAAAAAGCAACTTTATTAAGAATAAGAAAATACTATCAATAGTAATGTTAAAAGAAAATAGAAATCATGATTCACTGGAAATTGCAAGCAGTGATCAATTAATAATTATTTATTTTCCACGTAGTTTGTCCTTCATTGCATCCCATTTTGAAGGTCAGATGAGCTTCTTGATATCCAGGTGCTAGTTACATAGCATTAGTTAAATTTATATCGCCCTCAAGTAGGAGCTCTTCCAATAGTCCTGGTTTAGAGGTCCAACTTTCTAGCTTCCAAAATAAAAAGCTGATGAAGATATTGGGATCCTTGGGACACTGATGATGGAGTCATGTGAATGTGGCCTCAACATTAGGAAAATATTTGCGAATATAATTAATAAGCTTATTAACCAAATTTGGAGTAATTCAAGTGATACTCTAAATTTGAAGCCTAAATTGATGATGAGGAATTGAACCTTAATTTGAGACTTATGGGACCATTTGAATAGCTTGAAGGTCAAGTAGCACATAGTAGTATCTGTTAATCTTCTCCTTAGCACAAGGCTTTCATCTTGCTTAGGGAGAATTCTGAGAGCCACAGTGAGCATTTAAGAAACAATTTGTTGTTTTGATGTTTTATTCCAGAATGATGTTAAATTAAAGATTGTAACCTGTAATTTCAACACCCATAAGGCCAACCGCCTTACAGATCCCCCATATTTTGTAACTTGAAAAGTGAGTCATGGTCTGTTACAACTGTAAAATGCACTCTGTGGACGAATACCTAGAATAAGTTACATGCATAGATGACTGCTAGGCACCCTTTCTCAGTTATCATTTTATTTTTCTACCATGAACATACAAACTCTGGCTGTGACAATCCACTGTGTTAAACTACCTCTTAGTCAACTTGTAATTACTCTTCCTTGAAGGCAGTGAGAAGGCGTCCATTTTTTATGTAAATAGTTTATCAAAACTAGGGTACATCAGTAATGGTGCTTTGTTGAGGCAAATACTAAACTTATTAAAGGACAACTGGTAGTTTGCTATCCACACAAATTATATTCCATTTTAAAGGTGGTAAGATTGAGACTCACCTATTTTACTAAAGACTTTTACAAAATTGCAATAGTGGATGATCATCCCAAGGTCTGCTTAGATGTTACACTTGCTAATCATTACATCATTCATTAATAGCTAAATCTTTGCTGAATATGGCAATAAACCTGACTGTCAATGACCAATTTCATATATTTGAGTTGTTCTCAGAAGAAGTTACACCTCCACAGAATGATTTTAAGATCAGACTAGGCTATATGACGGAAGAATCCATTCAAATAACTCAGGTGTTCAAAACATTCACAATTTTGTCATACCATCTAGATACACTAAAAAGGAGATCTCTAAATCATCTAGGTTTCTGTCCATAGCTCATCAAAAAATGAAAAAACATTAAAAAGTCACTGCAGCATACAAGCTGGAGATAGAAACCCTGAGGAGCAATATAACTCACTTTTAGTTCTCTTTTTGTCAGTCTTTACTTTAGTATCCAGAAATCATTCTTTGGTGGAGAAGTATTTTGCGCCACCCAGACGGTCAAGCACAACATCAATTCAACGTAGAGAATAGTAATCCTTCTTGGTGATATTGCTGTGCTTCCTGTAGTCTAATACCACTAATTTGAAACCATTCTTCACTTTATTATTCAATACCAGGGGAGGTCCAAGGACTCTTGGGTGCACTAACATTCTCTTTTGTAAAAGCTGATTGTTTTTCCCATTCATCACTTCAATGACAGCTTTTGATCATCTAATAGGATGAAAGCAACCTAGCAGACGATTTCAGGCATCAATATGTTGTAACATGTTTTGTTCATAACCTGAAATTGAACTATTATTGGAAAAAATAATAATGTAAGTAAAAAGGCTAGAGCTTTGTCCTTCTCATCCTACGTTAATCCATATAGGCTTTCTCATGGTATCACAGAATTAAACAGACTTTTCTGTGTTGCCATCGAGTTCCAGTTCATATAAAGTTACCAAAATCATAAATATTATGTACTTCATCAAAAGGTAAAACATGCACAAAGCTAACAATCCAATTTTGCTTTATATGATAGGTTACAAATAAAAAGTAGATAAAATTACTTAAAATTTACCATAGTATGGAAGGGTGGCTCAGGCTTGGTAACCAGTTTCATATTAAAAAACATGGTGCAACTATTTTTATGTATAATCCTTGAAGAAATAATTGGTGATTTTGGTATCCATTAGTTGGTGGCCTGCTGGATTGGTTAAATTACAAATGTTTCTTGATGGTATGCTCTTATATCCATAATTTAGAGAGCAGTCGCTGAGTATAACCACAAATCATTTGATAATTAATCAGCACTATTATTTAAACGTGGGGTTAACAAACCCTGATTATGAGTCGTAGGGTCCTTAATTTTTCCTGTTGTGATACAAAAGAAAGAGTTGCCCAAGTATTATTAGAATATTTCCCCAAAATCAACCTTAATTTAGTATGTCCTTGTAAGAGGAGTCCAAATGTGAATGTCATACTTTTGATTGGTTAAACTAGAACAGGGACAAATATTACTTTCATGCCAAACCTTAGTGGCAGTGCACTATAAGCGTTAGAGAAGTTATTGTCTGAGGCCGCACAGTATTATATAACTTTTGGTGGTTGATATCTGACGCAAAGCCAAATTTCTTAGATAATTTAATGGACGAAATATCACTTTGGTGCCAACTGACCAAAATAGTTTTAACTCAGAGCTTATAAACGGTTAAATAAAAATGCATGCATTCTGCATAATAAAAAGTCAGCCACATTGATTAAGTTGGCTTCCAATTTGTCAGCTTGACTTAAGAATTTGTAATTCAACTCATAAAGTGGAATTGATTTAATTTAAGCCTGATAGATACGGACCATGAACCCCAGATAACTTGTGGTTTACCAGAGATGACGGGAAGCTTTTGTTACAGTTGTTATATGTAAGTTTCACTCCTACTTAATCTGTAAATACTTATGTTTTACAGCAATATATGGAGTGGTAACATTCTTTTAATCTCCAATTAATATTGGAAGAATAACCTGTGGTGCAAAAGTACTATGGTTTTTTTCAGAGGCTCATTAGTCGTTGGTGACTATTAGTAAAATTTCATACCATATGAGATTATAGAAGTGTCAGAAGAAGTAGAATATTACTCTTTTGTACCGCCTTTTTTCGTGTAACTTTTTTGTATCAGAGTCCAAAAGATTTACTGTGGGCTAATAATAATAACAGGGCAGTTCTTTGCATAGTATCCTAAATGTTTGCATATGAGATAAATGAAAATACATTATCTTAAATTTGTGCAAGGCCTATAAGGCTGGGTTAGGTATTAGTTTACAAATTTAGTTATGTATCTACTTCTATAGGCTCTGGTTGTCTGGGGGTAAAGCCTCAAAGTTACTTCACTATGGAAAAGGTAATTAATCAGATATAATGTTAAGCTCCTCATTGAGCACCAGTAACAATACCTGGTTTTATTCTCTATATAGCTCATAGGCGTGGCAAAGAGCAAGCTGGGCATTAAAATTAATTAACACCTTGGCTACTACAAAACCTGAGCCTCATGACAAAAGTGTTTATTGAAGACCACAACAGACTCATCCTTATTAAATAAGAAATTAAGAAACAATATCTTATCTTTTCTTTCTTGTAACAATCACTTTAGTTACTACGATTTGATTTGAACAGCAAATTTGGATAATCACACACAGGAAAGATAGGCGACTTTAATAACAAAAATATTACAACATGGGTGAGCGTCGCGGCAAGTGGTGCACTTAATGGTGCAACTAAGTGCAAGAAACGCCCTGGAGGGGGACCAGGAATTCAAGCCATAAAAAAATCGTAAACTCAGACACCATCTGGGTTTATGGTATTTACTGTAAAGCACGCGCAATACATGTACATTTAATTCAACCAACCTTTGTCAAAGGTGGAACATGGGATCAGACTCTTCCTTGGGGATGAGTCACCGACTCTGTGGGAGAAAACATGTGAGGCACAGCCCTCACTTTTCCCTCACGCGGTGTACGTAGCCACCAACAACATGGGCCGCGGCTGGATCAATATTGGTTTTGAAACAGCTGATGAAGCTGATGCTGCAGCAAAAATCTGCGTGGAAATTGCCCTCCCTGAGGGCAAAAAAATTGTGCGCACCACGTGCACCAGATGGAACAAAGCAAAAACTTTGTTCATCTCCTTTGACTCGCTCCCCACCAACCTTCCTCATAAGGTAATCAAGAGGAGCTCCGCAAAGGTCTCGTGGCCTACAGAGAAATCCAACAACTTGAATTACAGCAATTTTGCTTAATGCTCGACCTGTGCACAGGCAAAGCTATCGCTGTAATCAACCCCTTCCCAGAAGTGGAAGAGGATTTATCCAGAATTCCCCGCGCAGCAGAATTTCACTTCGCAGATAGGGGCCAGTCAGCTGCATTCCAATTTACACTGGAACGCGCACCACTCATTTGCAACCACTGTGGCTCACTGGGCCACAAGGAACATGCATGCCCTGTAAAAGAGGGCTTAATGGAAAATGATTTTTGTGAAGAAGCTATGGACGAAGATAATGAAAACTTCACCAAAATGACTGATGGCCACCACCCATTCCGCTGGGGTGAATATGGACTATACTCCATCGTGGACCCAGTTACAAGTAAACAGCGTAAAGCAGCACAAAAAGCCCAAAAGAGAGCAGCGGCTGAAGCGGCGGCACACGCAGAATCTGCCATTAACCACGGACAAATTCAGGAGGATATATTGGATATTCACCGAACCAACCAATCAGAACAATATGCCCAGGTCGAAAATTTTCACAGTAACCAGACTGAGCCACAAAGCGTCATCAGTCATGCACATACTGAGGAACAATGCAACCACAATTTGGGTGAAAATGCGGTGCACAATGCAACAAAGTTAAACCTCAAAAATATAAAATCTGATCAACAACCCGCATCAAATCAACATGAGACCTGTGCAGGGAAAGTTGATGCAAATGCAAAAAACTGCAATTCCCTTGAATCATTGGGTCAGATCAAGGGAACCAACAATGGCAGTGAAAGAGTTTGAGTACAGATGCGGAGCATGGCCAAAATGAGCCACGGTGGGATAGGACCAGAGGGTCCTCCCAACTGCTCCTGAGGCGCCGCGGGCACCTCAGTGTCAATAGGGATGTTAAACATCGCGGGAGCCAGGGCTCATATGTCCCAAGTCAAAAATCTGGCATTCCTGCGAAAACCTCTTGTAGACATCTTGGCCATCCAAGAAACCCACTGCCTACAAGGGAAAGAAGAATTCTGGTCAACCAGGGTCGCACCATCACAATCAGTATGGACGTCTCCCTGTGGGGTGATTGTCCAAAACAACAAAAAAGTTAAAATTACAATCATCATCACACTTGCATGGTCAAGTCCTGATAGCAACAATCACATGCCAAGATGAAATAATTTTGTTAGCATGTATCTATGCTTGTGCACTGCAACTGAGAGAAAAAAATTTTGAAAAAAAATTCTACCCTCACCCTCCCACCAGATATCATCATGTTAGGCGATTTCAACTGCTAGGATAACCCCAATACAGATCGATGGCCTAATCCCAGGGGATACCCACCTGGATACATTGAATATCGCACAATGAAGGCATCTCTTAACTTACAGGATTCTCTTCCCCCCAATTCACCAATCCTTCCCCACATGACAAGACCCAACATATGCGAGGGACTGCTCATATTGATGAGTCATATTGACTACATCCTCATCCCACAATCCCACCACTCAAGAATCTCCAAATTTACAACAAAAAAGATCAATTTTTCTGATCACCAATTAGTTACGGTGCAGTTAGTGCCAACCCAATCCCACACACAGGTGTCGCCTTGGAGAAAGCTTCGCCCAGAAAATATAAAATTGCCCACATATCTGACTGGGTTGAAAACAAGGCTACAAACCCAGAATTCACAGCCCCATTCACTTCGGATCCCATCAGAACATGGGAAAATTTCAAGAAAGATTTAATCAACAAAACCCAACATATTGTATCATGCAAGTACACCATGGACACAGCCACAATCAAGCGTACCTTGGCAGAACTAGACCATCTGGAAATAAATACTCTGAGATCTGGCTATAGCCCCTAATTGGGGACGCAAATGGGCAGAAATTTCATCCTGACTTAACAATCTCATCTTTAAACACCAACACAGAATCAAAGTATCAAACAAAGGTAAGTTCATAAAGGAAAGTGAAACCTGTTTGACATACTTTTTCCGCCAATTCCACTCCCGTGGAAACTAGCTCACATGCACACAGGTCCGCAAGACCAATGGCACCGTGGCAACTGACCCTGAGGAGGTCAAGGCGGAAGTACACCGCTATTACACCAAATTATATCGCGATATGCCAACAGATCCACAAAAAATTAAAGAATTTATTCAAACTGCCAAGATACAAAGTACACCAAATTACAATATACTATCCCTTATCACATGGGAGGAGCTTTGGGAAAAAATTCGCGGTACACCTCGTAGGAAATGCCCAGGGCCTGATGGGATACCTACAAATTTTACAAAAATTATTTTCAACAAAATCGCCCCCCTCCTATTGGCGTCAATGAACCAGAGTTTGTTGGAAACACGCCTATTACAAGGAGGCCATGAATCCTACGTTATAACCTTGTATAAAAAGGGTGAAAAGTTAGACCTGGCCAACTGGCGCCCAATTGCACTCTTCAACACTGACACAAAATTTTAACAAAAAATCTAGCAGCTAGATTAGGCGCAATTGCATCTGACGTCCTATCACCCAACCAGTTTGGGTTTATACCAGGGCGTTCAATCTGGAACAACATACACCCTGTTGCAAACATTTGTCAATCCAAAGCAACTGGTGTCCTGGTCTTCTTGGATCAGAAAAAGGCGTATGACCGCGTTAGCGGCCATACCTAAAAGAATGTCTACATGCCTTCAAACTCCCTCCAAGTTTCATAAAATGGGCGATGCTCCTAAAAAATCTGCAACCATGGCTGTATGCGGCCCTGGATTCCTAACAAACAAGATTAAACCACACAGAGGGCTCAAACAAGGGGAACCCCTCAGCCCACTGCTATACAATTTCAGCTTTGACCTGCTCCTCCGAGTAACTGACTCACGTCCCATGGGGATAACCACACAAGGACAACCAACAGTCAAAATACTGGCCTTTGCAGATGACTGCATAGCAGGTATAGCAAACAATGAAGATGCCTGACAGCTGGAATGCACTCTAGAGGAATACTCCAAGGTGAGCAATGCATTGCTCAACAAAAGGAAGACAGAAATCATCTCTTAGGAAAATACACAAACAATTGGGCCACAACATCAAAATCTCACACCAACACTCGAAGAAAAACCCAATTATTTTACCCTTTGCAACACCTCCCACCACCACTCCTGTCCGACACCTTGGAATCTGGCTAGAATCAGGGGGATATGCTAATGAGACAATGGAAAGTAACCTGTTACAACGGGTATCCAAACGCGTAGCCTCCCTCAAGGGGAGAACCCCAGGACTAACAGGACGAGTTACAGTTGCTAACTCGCTCATCCTCCCAATACTGTGGTACCAGGCCCATGCAATAGCCTTCTCACCTACCTTTATAACCTCAATTCGCGCGCTTATCCAGGGCTGGCTGTGGCCTGGCTCTCACCCTCCTATAAAGATGGATACACTATTTGGCCCATGCTCAAGCGGAGGCGTGGGAATAATAGATTTTGAGAGCCAAGCCAATCACATCCTAGGTACCTGGATAAAGGAAATCCTTGCTCCAGACCTCCCGCAACAACATTGGTCCAGAGCAGCAAAGACTAACTTTGCACAGGCGTTCAAATTAACCAACCCACATAGTCCACCCAGACTACTTTCATACCTTGCTAAGCACCCTACTGCAACAGGTCCGCATGGAACCTCCCCTCATTTCAAACATATCCTCAGAACTATCCGCTGTATGGGATGGACCATAGAGAACATGGGTACTATACAGGGAAGGGGACGACCCAGCCCCCAATTCAAATTAAGAAACATAGAAAACCACCCCCAGAGGGATATGCTCGCAACAACCCCAAGCATAGCTAGGATAGAATACCTAGATATGCTGGACATTCCCTATGATCTAACCACACAGAGAGCAATGTGGAAAATGACACACCACCCACTCCTAAAGCCAAGGATAAGAGAAAACGCCTGGCGCTGTTTGAGAAGGACCTGCAGGATGGCGTACCGCTCTAACTCCCTCCACAAAACATGTGCAGTATGTGGAGGGGAGGGATCCCTACATCACCGCCTAGAAACATGCCCCCAACCAAAGCTATATGGCAGGAAGTCGCACGCCTGCTCAAGATTTAAAACGAACAGGAATTCTCAATATCAAAAAGTATCTTCGCGCTCCAGATTGAGTCACCAATACCATCTACCCTCCGCTCGCTAATAATAACCATTGCAATGTGGACAATACACACAATTGCATTAGATGCGTTCAATGGCACGGTCCCAACCATTCATGGGATTATTAACAGATTCCATGTCCACTTACTAGAGCACCTCCAAGCCTGGCTCTATGGATATATGAGACCAAGAAAAAAGCGCTCATAGAATCATGGTTCCCACTCTGGTTCCTCCACACAGACCCTTTCCTTCACACCTGCTCCATAGCAGGGGAAACCCACTCGGAGTAGTGCACCAACCCCCCCATACCTGGCAGTCCCGCTGGCAACAGGGGTCACTTGAGTACCCTGGGGTGCCTAATTTTATATTTGTTAGTTATTATCTTAGTTTCACATATATTTGGTAATGTCTGTCCCCTGGTCAACTTACCTCGGTTAAATAAAAGAAACAATATCTTCCACGTTATCACTTGTTCTGCTCATTCAAACTCATATACAATGAGTTTGGTGGCGTTAAAGTAATTCATACCAACTACCAGTAAATTTGGCATTAACAACTCCTGTTTTCAGAGTTCAATATATTCAATTAAGATTCCTTTTTAGTGGCCTTGAGGCACCTCCATACTTAGATCAAACAGGGCAGCAAAGCTGTATAATTTTAACTTTTGTCAGTTTTTAATAAATTAATTAGATTAAATGGAACAAGATATTAAATCACAAAAGGGAATTAAGTATAATAAGATCCCTTTGAAAGACAGAGGTATCTGGCTGAGAATTTCAAGTAAAATGACATTAAACTGCTGGAGAGGCTGGAGTAGAATGCTACTTAGGGTGAGAAGAAGCGTCCAAGGGAGCAATTATTGACAGGGAAGATGGAAACCTAAGGAAATTCTCTATCTGGAACCACCAGAATACATTTGATACCAGAATTACCTTAAGTTAATAACGTTGTTAACTTTTTGAGGGTTGAAGGCGGAAACAGCATCTCATTGCTATTGGCATTAAATGCGATATAGAGTCAACTTTAATTGCCACAGTTAGATGTAAACTCCTAATAGAGCTACTTTATTGAACTAGAGAGATGATGGCGTTTTACCTTTTACATTTTATTCACCCAGTTCAAATTTCTCGGTATAGTTAAAGGTTAAAATTCTAACTCCTTTATCTATTGTCCTTGGAAGTGGGCTAAAGTATGAAGAGAGTTAATCTCCATGCCTTAGTCTTGTACAGAGCAAGAAGCTTTATCAGGTGGGCTAATTAGGGTAAGTTGGGGCCTCCATGTAACGCAACAGGGGAAAGCCTGTGGAAACATGGGTGAGTAGCTAACACCAGAACCCAGAGAGGCACGTTGGTTGGGTTCTGTAGTGGCCTGAAAGAAGTGCGTGATGGTAGAGATGGCTGTGCCAACCTGTTCTTGTGGGTGTCTACCACTCCCTGAGGGGAGAATATGGTCATGAAGGGGGTACAAGTCTGGCAGGGCACCTGTCAAACGGCCTCCCCACAAGCTGGGGTTGCACGGGTGTGGACCCCAGGACAAGGGAGGGGCAATCCTGGTTGGCTGCGCTTTGGTATACCTGCCTACAATAAATGCCACGGTTTGCTGAGTTGGCCTAAATCTTGGCTAGCTACCCTTTCAGTCAGCATGAGCCAGCTGGTAGTGAATTGGATTATGCAAGAAAATTAAGGCTGATCCAAAAGGACTTCAAGGCTTCCTGGACAAAAAGGGGCTGGAGAGCATCACCTTTGTTAAAAAAGCAGGTGGCAAAGGGGAGGGCTTCAGCTTATCCCCCTCAGGGGCCTTAAACCTGGGGGTCATCAGGTCTTGTCCCCCACAAGGGGGATGAGAGTCATATCGCTTGTCTTGGCTGGTGCAGACGAGCTTCCCAGTACTTAAACAGGGCGGGCATATGTCAGTTTAGGGGATATTGTGAGCTACTTTCAATCGCAGTTGGGCCCACATTTTAAGTGGTGCTTAGATTAGCGCAGCCCTAGTGTGGTGGGGGGCAGTACTCCAGGCCTTCATCCGCAATAGTTGCCCACACTAGGAGCCCCTTGGGGCTTTTAAAACTCAAAGAAGCTTTAACATGATTTTTCTTGAGGTCATCAAGGCAGCATTAAGGATCATCAAGACAAGTTACTACAGCAGGCACATGGCAATTGTGAGTTGACAGAGTAACTGAGAATTAACTGTAGTAACTATTCACTTCATCACTATGGTTACTAAATAGGGAGAACACAATTAAGCTGGCCAGTGAGGGTATTCCAGTGGTAGAGCATGGACTTAATGACCAATGCCTCTTGAGTTTAATCCCAGCAGATGAAATTTTGGTAGGGGACAATTATGACTACTTTGCCATTGTGCACCAATTCTCCAAACCAATATAGCAGATAGCAAGGCAGTCCATGGAGTTTCTGACCTATCATAATGTTGCACGTAGAGGTTTTCTGGGTTTAGTACTTTTTCCCATTAATTTAATTTCCCCCATTAATTGGATTGATATTGTAACCAGGTCAGCCCACATCAAATAGCTTAAAATTTACAAATTCGCTGGGCCTCATGTCAGCCGCTTCAGCGTTCATAGGTTGTACTGTACAGTGGAAAAAATGTTCTCAATATTACTAATTGAATTAATTTCAATACAGGGTAAAGAATATGCATTCTGTACTGAGCACAAATTTTAAACTGGCACTTGGGTGTCAATTTCCAACAGTCTTAATGGGTTTATATTTAAACTAATAAGATACTGAATGAAGATAGTAACCTTAGAAAATGCACAACAAAATTTTTTTCAACAGAAAAGAGGTTTTTATTTATAATAAAAGAGAGAGCACACTATATTATTTAATTGACAGTAGCTCAGAAGCTCACATAGGGTAGTCTTGATTGTCTTTGGCTTAGTAAGCTAGATCATAAACAAAAAACGTTTACAATAGCAGCCTCCTCCTGATATGCTTCTGTTTTTTTTGTTCCTACTAGTGCACATATGATACCTTAATAGTTTAAAAATTTCTTATCAATAGCATATATATGGAAAACAGGGCAACTTGGCCTTGGGATATAGCACATATAATAACAGTTAGACTATTAGAACCAAGACCCTGAAGAATTGCTGAAGAGAATAATAATAATAATTTTATTGACAAGTTTAAATCAGCATGTGGTGTAATAAGTGATAACAAATAGAATCATTGTTAAAAAACCATGGCATAAATTGAGGTAATCAAGCTATTAAAGAATCAAGAGTTGTAAAGTGATGATTTGGGATTAATCTTCATTGTAATCACCATTATTTGGAGACTCTCTGCTAAAGTAAATTATAATTTTAACTACAAGTTTGTAACTAAATATAAAAACGTGGGCTACAAATCAAAATAATCCATAGAAAATTAATTTATATATTAACATCGGCGTTGGGGCCAGATTTAATGAAGCCTTGTCAACATATTAACAACTAATAGCTATAGAATAATTAGTTATGTAATATAGTGATTAGTTAAACAAATTCCAACAAAAACATCTACAAATCAAAGGTTAGCGGGGAACCAGTGCCTCAAACTGTAATCTTTGGACGATGGGATGGATATATTTAATCATGTTCTGGTATAACTACTTCCTGAATGAATACAATTTATTGGAACAATACACTTGGATCTACGCCAAATATGAAGTTTGGGTTGAGTTCAGGTGATAGACTTTTCTGTAGATCTCAGGAAATTCAATGCTAATTCAAGTTCTGACAATGACACACTAGAGTTACTGTTGAGAAGGTACATATAACCTTATTTGACGTGTAAACAATGAAATAATTTACATTGAGTAAGATCAACAATTATTATCCATACCCTGGTATATAAAGCACCCTGTAAGGCTGGACTAATGCGCAGAAGGCTTATTTATTTGACCTCCCATTTTATAATAATAGAGCAGGGCTAGATCACATGATTGGTAGTCCAGTAGTGTTGGATGTCAGATTTGAGACTCTTTTTTGTTCAAGAAAAATAGTTGACATTCTAAAATCCATTTTCAGAGCTTAGGATTGTATTATTTTGTCAGAAGATCTTGCATAGTCAACTTTTTTGTATCAGAGGTACTTATTGATAAAAAGGGGTGTACATTAGCTGGTAATATTGGATTCTACAATAAAGGGTCTTGATTGGGGAAATTTTGTGATTCTATAATAGATTAATTGAGTAATATAATAAAGAACTTTAGAGACATATTTCCATCTCATAGTATATGTGGTAGATATTACTTTTTTTAGCACTAGTGGAGCCCAACCCAAAAGGGGAAGCCGCCACGCATCTCATTTGTGAATGAGCCAAATAAAGGGATTATTAGACATAAAAAAATTCCTAATATAGCCCCTAAGTTATCAGCTTAGGAAGCCATATCAGAAGGTGAGGAAGCTCTGGGGAAACTTTTGTCCAAAGCCCGCTTTAGCTGGCAGACCATGGTGGACAGCACAGGGGTTGGGGCATCAGCGACATGTGGCTTAAGGAGGTATAACTGGGGGTTTTCTTCATTGATGAGGCCAACAGTGTCCATCGCCTCAATGTATTGAGCAAGTTAATGCTCAGTAAAAGTGATTTGGGCTGGCACACAAATGAAAGACTTGATGCGCTGGCAGGTTTGGGGATAATTAGGGCCAAAAAGAGAGGTTTTTGCTGCATTGATGAAGGCATGGCTTGCACTAAAAGCGAGCTCCTCAATTTTAAATTTTGAATCCTCATCAAATAATGGGGGAAATTTGGGCTGGGAATGCCCTCAACAAAGGGTTCCATCTCCCCATGAAGATGTTGCTGGAGGAGGATATTGGCGGGAGCAGCTGCTGATACCACCAATTATTTTAATTTTTATAATCAGGAAAACTGTTTTTATATCGAAAATGGTGGGGACGTGAATTGAGAGGATTTACAAAAAATTCCTCCAAGGCAAAATCGGGATTAACATTGTAAGGCCAATCCATATCATCAATCCATTTGAGCACTTTATGTGGATATATTAGCTAATTCTGGGTCAGCCGCTGGAGTAGGTGCAGTGGTGGATCTTGATTGGCTGCAAACAGTTGACCACAGCAGCTTAGCCAAAACTGTCTCAGTCATCAGCTCAGAATTCCATAATTCTGACAAAATTTTATTAAAAATGTAGAATTTTGATTATCTGATGCTTTGAAAGCAGCGCCAGAATTAGCCAAGGTAGGGAGTGGGAGGATCACGCCCTGCTCAAAAAATTTAGGCGATGCAGCAGCCATCCTGATGCCAGAAGGAGGAATGGCAGAGGCAGAAGCTGAGGGGCACTTGCACTTTGAATGATCCAATTTGAAGCACAAGGGCATATAGTGCAGCCATCTTTGACATGCGCCCAAAAAGAGTGATCAGGTGCAGATCTGATCACCGTTTGGGGAAGGAATTTCAAGGTGGGTGTCATGATGAAAAGGGTAGATCATCACAAAGGCGCAAGGCCCTTCCAACCAACCCACCCCATTGGAAACCACAAACTGCAAGATGGGGTCTGCGCCACAAAAATGGCCAAACCCTCCATCAGTTCATAGCAAAGGCGTTTGGGGGAGAGAAATAATGGCAACCCAGCAAACTGGACCACCAAAGTGACCTCATCCGGGAGCCATGTGCAAATAGTGGGAATCAGAATATTTTTATAAGTGATTAGCAGCTTAGATGCTGCTGCCACATTGGCCTTGGATCTAAATCTGAGGTCAAAATAGCCCTTAAAATGGAGAAAGTCAATATATCAGGCAGGTTTAAAAGCCACCAAGACCATCTCAATGATGGCCAACCTTTGCATATGGAAAAAGATTCCCATATTTGACCCAGAGACTAATTTTCAGGTTGATGAGGGAGCACCGGAGGCTCTGGAGCACTGCCTGAAAGCTTTTGAGATGATGGGCTAAGTCCTCAAGTGAGACATAACGCCTGGCGGCATTGGGACGGATAGTAGAGCCAGCCTGGATGCGCTTTGGTGGTGGCTAAAGGACGCCAGAAGGCGGCGCACCACAACCTCAAGCTGGGGCAGCAGGCATCAATGGCATCGACATTCTATATTAATTGCTCATTTCAAGTGGCTGGTTTTAGTATTTTTTTTAAAAAACGTAAAGTTTGGCTTTAGATTTAGTTGATCAAAGTGAAAGAAAGTTTATGTGGTAGATATTACGGTATTATAAAGATTAAAATATTATTGTCTCTCTCTACAGCACTATTAGTAAAAATTTAGTGTGCAACATAGAATTTTTTAGTAAAAAGTATATTTATTTCTTGAACAACCTAAAAATAAAAATTAAACCTATTATCAGATAATAAAAACACTAAATTTTGATCCGTGTGAAAACTTGCTGTATAAAATGATTATTTGGTTTTAACTTAGCAAATGGTACTGGAATAGCTCTACACACTTAGAAAGATAGAATATGTATATATAATATCAATGGAAATGTAAGCCATCAGGCAAAAGACCAACAACGTAAGTGCACACAAAAATTTGAGTGCTGAGGGGCATAAATAATGGTGAAATTTAGAATTGGGTTTATTCTGATACATGGTATCAGAAAAAGAGCTTAAAACATCATGTATGATCTCTATTGTATTATATTAGTAATAAAAATCATGTAACAATTGGTAGGTCTTCCAAATGCGCATTATCTTCATGTAAGGCATTCATTCAGGGGTGACCTTTGTGATAATACAGATGTAAAAATTTGATAGTAAAACTTAATAGGTTGCCATCACTGATACTCCTACCATGATAATTTGTATAAGGTGTGCAAGAAGTATTTATCATCCAGGGCTGTTTCTGAACCAATTAATAATATGTATGGAATTATTTGTGATAATTGAATAGTTGAATAATACTGGTACATAACTGGTGGGATATATTCTGAGCTTGCGTAAGATTCTCCACTTAGAAAACTACTTAATAGGAAATCAAACATAGACTTTTTTGTCGCAAATCCGCCAGTTGTTCTTGCAGGTGCTAATGCTGGGGAGCACGACTTAGTGGCTGACTCCAGGAGGCTTATTTCATCATGATCAGCCGAGAGGACAGGGGCTTCATAAGATACAAGATTGGACAAGAATTTGTTCATCAGAATAAAGTATAACTAAATAATAAAAATATAATATAATTTATTCTATGGAAAAAGTACTTTGTTTAAAATAATACAGTACTATTTATAGTATTGTTTAAAAGTAAGTGGGAGTAGTGATTCATTGTATATGCAAATAGTGATTTATTGATCATTCTTGATTCACACGTGATTAGTCCTTCATTGCATCCCTCCTGGAAGGTAAGATGTGCTTTTTGATCTCCTGGTACTAGTTTTATATCATGAGTTAAATTAGTATTAACCTCAAGTAGGAGCTCTTTCAATAGTCCAGGGTTAGAGGTCTTACTTGCTAGCTTTTAAAATGAACAGCTGATTAAGATATTGAAAGCTTTGGGTCAGAGATGTTGGAGTCATTTGAAAGTGGCCCTGGAATTAGGTAATATACCCACAAATAATATTGAAATGATTATTAGCCAAAATCAAGTAATTTAGGTATTACTCTGAATTTGAAAACTAAATTGATGCAAGTTCAAACCTTAATTTGGGACTTATATGAATCATTTGATACAATGAAGGTCAAGTCCCGCACAGCAGCATATGTAAACCTTCTCCTCAGGACAAAGCTTACACTTTGCATAGGGAGAATCCTTAGAGAGTCCACCTCAAGCCTTGTCCAGGGGAATAAGTCTTAGTCCAAGCAGAAATAATTTGGTCCAATTAATTGTCATGGTATTCATGGCATAAACTTGTTGCAATTAATCTGTAAATCCTATCAGGTTCTTTTGACTAATGCATCTTTGCTCAGGCCTCAGAAATGTTCATCTGATGATGGCCAGTCTTGGTTTAAGCCAGCTCAGTTTGGGTCAAGAGGCCACACAGAGTCTTCATTAAAGGAGAGATGGTGCCATATGATTCCATCAGGAGAGTTAACAGTAAATGTATTGATGAACATAATTTAGCTGCTTCATGGTAGATCTCGTTAAAATTTCTCTTCAATTCTAATGGTGAAAATAACTCAATAGGATCTTTTTTTCTTTAGCACTAGTGGCGCCCAACCCAAAAGGGGGAGCCGCCATGCATCTTTATCTGAGAATGAGCCAAACAAAGGGATGATCATAATACAAAAATTTCCAATATAGCCCCTAAGTGAGCGGCATATGACGCCATATCAGATGGTGAGAAAGCTTTAGGAAACTTTTTGTCCAGCGCCCGCTATAACTGCCAGACCATGGCGGATAGCATAGGAGTTGGGTATCAGAAAATGTGGCATAAGGAGGTATAGTTGTGGGTTCTCTTTGTTTATGAGGAGGCGGTGTCCATTGCCTCAACGTATTGAGAAAGTTGATGCTCAGAGAAAGTGATGAGAGCAGGCACACAAGTAGATGTTTTAATGCGCTGGAGGGTTTGAGGATAATTGGGTTCAAAAAGAGAAGGTTAAGCCGCATCAAGGTAAACGTAGATTACATCAAAAGCAAGCTACTCAATCTCATATTTTGCATCTTCCTTAAAATCATGGAGAAAATTGGGGATAGGAATACACTCAACTAGGGGTTCCATAACCCCATGGAGTTGCTGACGGAGTAGGGTGTTGGCAGGAGCAACAGCGGCATCAACTGCCATTTTACATATATTTCATATAATGGATAACCGTTTTTAGGGCAAAAATGTCGGAGGCGCAAATCAGGAGGATCAACAAAGAATTCCTCAAAGAAAATCCAGTTTGACATTGCTACGGCTGGTTGCTATCATAAATCCAAATGATGCACTCAAAAGGATCCAATTTGCTAATGTTGGCCCAGGCTCTGAATTGTCAGGTTGGCCACCCCTGGTTGGCCATGAACTGTCAACTATGGCAGCGCAGATGAAACTATTATAGCCATCAGCTCAGGCTGCTGTAAATTGACAAATTTTTTGAAAAATTTTAGATTTCTGATTGTATGAGGCTTTGTAAGCCACGCCAGAAATTGGCCAAGGTTGGGGCGGGAGAATCAAGCCCCACTCGAAAAATTTGGGCGCAGCTGCATCCAAGCCAACGTTGGAGAGGGGAGTGGCGGAAGCGGTGGAGGCAGAAACTGCAGGGCACTTGCTCTTCAAACAGTTGAGGTAAAAGCTCAAGGTTAAATGGTGCAGCCATTCTTGATGCGCGCCCAAAATAGGTGATCAGGGGCAGATTCAATCAGTTTTGCAGGGTGATTGCAAGGTGGGTGTCACAATGGAATGGGTGGATTGTCACAAAGATGCGCGGCCCTTCCAGACAAACTGTCCCATTAAGAACCACAAACTGAAACATGAAGTCTGTGCCATAAATGGCCAACCCTCCATGAGCTCATACTGGAGGAGTTCAGGGGAAAGGTGTGAGGGAAACCTGGTGAACTGGACCAAAAAAGTGGCCTCATCTAGGAGCAGGGCGCAGAAGGTGGGAAGTAAATTTCTTTTTAGAAATAAACAGCAGCTTAGATGCTACCATTGTATCAGGGAAACGGCATATGTTGTTTATACAGGCCTGCCAGTTGAGATGCATAAGCACCCAAAAAGCCAGCCAGAATACCAAAGACATTGCCGCTTGAATGATTTTGTATGGCGTGGGAAGATGGAAACCAAATGTGTGTTGATGTGAGGTAAGCGTAAAAAGAAATCCAACAATGAACCAGGCTGTTACAACTCCAGACCCCGCGGGCCTTTCTACAGGGAGTTGCACTATTGGACTGTAGCTTCAGGATACTCCATGGGAGGATTTGACACAAAAGAAGAGGTGAAGGGGTAGCTCCTCGCGTAAAGTTAAGATAAATGAGACCACATTATTCCAATATTTTGGTAGCGGATAGCTTCAGCGATGAGATTAAATTCCCAAAAGTTTATTACTTAATAGATCAAGTTGACTATGGAGGGAGCTAATATGAAAATCTTAACTGTCATTTCTCAGCCAATGTAGGGGCTGATGGGCCACATTGTCAATGCCATCAGGAGCTTAACAAGAAAACTTTTGAAGTAAATTTAAAATTTGGGTTCTTGAGGGGAATTTTGTTGTAAAGTGAATTCAAGAAAATGACCAACAATCTCCTCAGTGCGATGTAACTGATTAAATAGTGTTGATTTGGGACAGTTTATTAAAGCACAGGATCAGTGCCCTCAAATTTTTACCTAACCTGGCGAATTATTGAGGGAGGTGGAAAAATGACTTCAATGTGAACTAACGTCAAATTGATTTGATGGAGGCTGAGTTGCTATTGGTTTGGCTGCAAATGCCTGACTCAAGACTTCACTGAATTTCTGACAGTTAGTGTGACGGTGTCTGGCCTGTAGGGCAACAGGAATCCCCCAAGACCACCCCACATAGGGGCAGTCCCAACATTTAAGAAACGGGTTTGGGATGGCCAACCCACCCATGCCCAGTTGCTGGGGCATTTGTTCGGTCAAGTGGGTACCATCAAATGACAATCCATATCTTTGGGGTGGGGGTTTCGAGCTATCAGCAACAGGCCCCAAGAGAGGTACAAGCCCATCAGGCTCTGACCCTGAAGATTTTGAAGGGAGTTTGGAGTCAGCAACATCATCACCCAATGGCACAATGCCATCAGCAATTTTGACCAAGAATTTATTGCTTGAAACATTTCAACTAAGGGTACACGCCCGTTGGGCTTTATCCCCTTAAATTTTAGAGCAAGTTTTAAACTGACAAAATTTTTCAATGACCAATGCCATTGTCAGGTGTTCCCAAGGATTTGACCCTAAATTACGCATCTACCAAAAGTGCAAACCCGTTGGGCCTCATTACCTTGGTTGTAAGGCATTTTGACTGATTTTGAGGGCTTGGCACCATTACCTTCAATAACTCCTTCCATCTCATGGGTGTGGCGATTTCCAATAATTTTGGCGCAAATTTCCTCGATTTTCCACGCAAATTTGGCTGAGACAAGCACGGGGACTAGGGGAGGAATCTTCAGAGGGAGAGCTGTTACCTAGAGCTTGTCTACCACATGGGCGAGATCCCCCTGTGTGATGAGTGGAACAGCCGCCCTCTTTTGGTCCTTTTTATTAGGAAATGAGTTTACTGCCCGGTCCAAGCATAGGGGTCGCTCCCCTGGACTTACGTTACCCTTTCCTTTTGCCAAAGGAGGGGCACCACCAGAAAATTGCGTAAGAGCTACATTTTTGTGAGCCTTAAGCAACTTAATTGCCACTAAAATAGCCACTTTCGAGGGTGATGAGGAGCATTGCGGTGGGAACCATGGAAAACCTCGACCAGTTCCATGCAGTTTGTGCAATATCAGGCCTTGAGCCAACTATTATCATAAGCTGGATAGCCCTTCCAAGCGACAAGATAAAATACTGACCTCCAAGATCTTCAGGATGCTAAAATGCCTTCCACTTCAGCTTCCTCTGCATCCTCATGCACTATTGGCTCAGGATCCAAGGGGATTTCCCCCTTGAACGGGGACAGCTGAGATACGTGGAAAACTGGATGTTGCTTCCAGTGAGTTGGCAATTCCAACTGGAAAGCCCCATTAATTGAATCTTCCTCCACCAAGTGGGGACCCAGACGCTTACTTGCAAACTTCTGAGAAGGTACCTGCATCCTCAAATGACGCATATTGAGAATGAAATAGGAACCCACCACAATATCATGGGCAGGAAGGCACTTCCAATCTGCAAACTGCTTGTAGTCACTGATAGCCTTAATAAGATGCTCCCAAACCTAGGACTGGGTAGACCAAATGTGCTCTGCATGATTCGTGGCAGCTGATACCTCTAGCCGTAGACATGGACTGACTGAAAATGAGGGGTTGTACCCAAAGGTTGCTTATATGGGGAAGACCCTGTAGAGGCATGCGTTCCATTTTATATAAGCAAACTGAGCGAGAGGAAGGTCATTAGCACAAGTATCCTTGTGGCCGCAGCATAGCAGCGCAAGCACAGTTCCAAGATCTAATTAACCCGCTCAGTTTGTCCATCAGACTGGGGATGATATGATGTGGATAACAGTTTGTAATTATAAAAGATCAATAAAAGCTCATTCCAGAACCACACTGTAAAACTGGGGCCCACAGTCTCTGACAATCTCCAGCGGGAGACGAAACATAGAAAACACATGGCGCATGAAGAGACGTGCAGTTTCATATGAATTAATGGCAGAAGAGCATGGGATAAATATAGAAAAATTGTATAATGATCAACCACCACCATCACTGCAGTAAACCTGTTAAAACATGAAATTTTGACAATAAAATCCACAGACACCAATGTCCATGGCATCTCAGCCTGTTTTAAAGTGTGAAGGAGACCATTCCTTCCTGGTCGATCTGAATTGGCCTGCACGCAGGTAACACAATCAGCAATCCAGGCCAATACTTCTTTTGACAAGCCCGCCCAATTAAAGGTATGCTTAATCAAGTTGATACATTTCTTAGTACCCGAATGGCTGACTGTGGGGGAGGTCGTGATGAACCTGAAACACTTCAGCTCTAAATAGAGGAGGTACCACATCCATGACCAAAAATGAATAAGACCCTCCGCCAAGGAATATAGAGAATGTTTATGAGTTGGGAGGGACATTTATTCCAGAAGCTCCAAGCCTCTGGGACATGTCATTTGGTCTGCTAAGACCCATGAAATATGAAGCGCATCAGGAGCTAAGTTCACTGACAAGATCATGGGAGGTACAATGAATAAGATTTGAATAGTGGGAAACATGGTGACTAGAACCGCTTCATCTGAGTCAATGGGACAATGAGCAGGGTTACGACTGAGGAAATTGGGCAGTACATTTAATGCACCTTTTACAAGATTATATAAAAAGTTGAAACTACAAAAATCCTGGTAGGTTTGAGCCTGCCAATGTGCCAACTTCTGTGGCTTGAAAATATACAGAAGGGCTTAATGATCTGTACGCACTGTTAACTCACGCTGAGCGCCTTGTAAGAGATAACGCCAATGAATTAAGGCCCATGCGACGGATGTCAACTCCTTATTGTAGATGGCCCAAGATTGTTTGATAGAGAGAACTTGTGGTGAAAGTAGGTGACCTGATGTTCTAACCCATCATGCTCCTGAAGCAGGACAGCCTCAACTGCAACAGATGAGGCATCACATGCAACAACATAGTGTTTAGAGGGGTCTGCGTGTTTTAGGTGGGGGGTTATAAGAATACCTCTTTAATTGACTCAAATGCCTGCTGGCACTTTGGTGTCCATTGAAAGGGGACATTCTTACCTGTGAGTGGATGAAGTGGATCAGCTAACTGGGATAGGGCTGGGGAAAATTTTTTTCAAGAAAATGATAGTGCCCAAAAAATTCTCAATTGCTTTTGGGTAGCTGGAGTTGGTCATTCGTGGATGGCATCCAATTTGTTGGGGGGGGGGTAAGCGTACCCATCTTTTAAGACAAGATTGCCCAAAAAGGTAACTTACTCCCTATAAAACTCGCATTTTAAAGGCTTGAGAACAGGCCCGCCTTTTACAAGGCAATCACTACCGCTTCCAAGTCTTTTGCATGTTGTTCAGGAGTCAGGAATGAACCAAGCTATCATCAATGTATGTGACCGTGCAAGTGAATTAAAGATCACCCATCACACTATTAATCATTCTTTGGAATGTGGCCGGTGCATTATTTAACCCAATGAGCATTACTTAAAATTGAAAATACCCCTTTTTTGTTTAGATATCAGTAAGCTATTCCTGACCTTCCATCACCCAAATTTGATTAAAGGAATTAACAAGATTGAGTTTAGAGAACACACGTGACTTAGCAATTAATTGACTAATATCTTCTCCAACGGCAAAGAGTAGGGATCATGGACTGTAATTTTATTTGGTTGACCATAATACATGCAGGAATGAAGGGAATCATCGGCCTTCTGGGAAAAAACAATGAGAAAAGCGACTGGAGATGTCTCTTTGAACAACCACCCTTTCTTGAGCATGTCATCCAGCCATTCATTGAGAGCAGAATCATCTTACAGTGTATGTGGGTATGAAGAAAGTTGATATTAGCCACCTGCACCGTTGTTCTAAGCCTTAAATCGAATTTAATATGAGGGGGTAGATGGTCCACTTCTCAGAATCAAAAATACTTCGATATCCCAATAATGCCTCAGGAAATCTGATGGGAGGCCTGCATGAAAAACAAGGGAAGTAATTGAACTGAAATCTTGAGTTTTTATTAAGAGTATCCACTAAAGGAAACTCACACTCCGTATGGTCATTAGCAAATGAAAGCAGATTAGACTCATGGTGAATTCTAACATGCTGTCAATGCCACCAACCCACCCCCAAAATTACCGAAAGAACCAAGTTTGGCATTATGGAGAACCAATCACAAAAGCTAAACTGGTGAAACTGAGAAAGGTACTGGGCGTCAAACTAGGTATTATGGCTGGGAAGCTGATGAGGTGACCATCACCATAGGACCCAAGTCCAGGTCAAATTTTAACTGGTGGGCTAGCTCTACACTCATAGAATAACCCGCTTCTCCAGTATCCACCAAGGCCTCAAAGGACACGAGGTCAGCTCCAATACTAATCTTCATGGGCAATAAATAATAGTTAAAGTTTTGTTTATTGTTAGATTCTGTCATTTCAGCTGTTACAGAAGAGATAGCTAGCAAATCAGGGTGAAGGTCGGGATCTTTTTGGGAGTAAAGTTGGAGGAGTAAGGGTTTGAGAACCATATTCTTCAATCTGGGCTTTTACAGACTCATTGATAGATGGACCAGGGTAATCCAACTCAGCTGCGGGGGCATTAGCTGACTCTGGGGCCAGTACCAATTATGATTCAACACTGGGAACAGGATCAAGTCTCTGTTGGGTAACTTGATCATGTAGTTTCCAACTTGAAGGTGGGGAGCATGGCGAAGGGAGGCATTGATGGAGATTACAACCTTTTACATTTGTTCCACTGTCCCCATAGAGGTGGACCAAACTTTGTGATGAGCAGAGACGGAATCCAACGCCAATCTAAAAATTGCTTGTAGCATATCATTAGAAAACTTAAGCGTGGGGCCTGATCACGGAAGGCTATGATTAAAGAGGACAAACTAGAGGCTTCAGCCATAAAAGAAAGATAATTGAAATACACGTTCTGATCGTGACATGGGGCTTTCAAAGCTGCTGATACTGCTATGACAAGTGAGGTAGGATCACCCGCACAAGCCGTGGAACGCAGAAGTCCTCACACCCACTGACAGGCTTCTCCTTCAACTGCATCCAAAAGGGCAACACTTTCTGGGAGCTGGACAGTTAATCAGCATTATTCAGGACAACGGCAGATTGCATTTGCACCTTGGCAAGGGCGTTGAAGACTTAATTAGTCTATGTGTTGGGAGGGGACACTTGAATTTCCTACTTGAGAATGAGCTGAGGGAAAAGTAGCAGCCCACGGGGCCCTGCTACCAGGGATAAAATCTTCCAAAGCATTTCTAACGCTGCTCACAAAATAGGCGATTGACCAAACAAACATCAGGAGACAAACTACTGACTGCACGTTCATTTGGTAAAGGGGTAATCACTACAGCGCCCAACTCGATGAAAAGGGCGGAAATTGCTGGAAACAATGGTTGGTCAATTATGTCAGGGAAACGGCATATTAAAGTTTATTCTGGACTGCCAGTTGGGATGAAAATGCACCTAAAAGGCAAACCAGAATGCCAGAGGCATTACCGCTCAAATGACATTATATGTCTCGGGAAGATGGAAAACAAATTTGCGTTGATGTGAGGCAAGTTTTAAAAGAATCCTGGAAATGAATCAGGCTATTACAACTCCAGACCCGCGGGCCTTGCTGCAGTAGGTTGCACTATTTGACTAGCTGTTTTGGGATACTCCATGGGAGGTTTTGATACAAAAGCAGAGGTGAAGGGGTAGCTCCTCGCGTGAAACAGATAAATGAGACCACAGTATTCCAATATTCTGGTGGCGTAAAGCTTCAACAATAGGATTAAATTCTTAGAAGTTTCTTACTCAATAAATCCAGTAGACTATGGAGGGAGCTATTGTGACTATCATAACTGTTATTGTCCAGCCAATGTAGGGGCCGACAAGCCACAATGTCAATGCCATTGGGAGCTCAGCAAGAAAAATTTTGAAATAAATTTAAAATTTGGGAACTTGAGGAATTTTTATTGTAAAGTGAATGTAAGAAATTGACCAACAATTTCCTCAATGCGATGCAACTGATTAAATAGTGTTCAATTTGGGATAGCTTGTAAAAGTATGGGATCAGGGCCATCAAATTTTGACCTAACCTGGCAAATTTTTTAGGGAGGGTGAAAATGACTTTAATGAGAACCAACATTGAAGGAATCAGTGGTAGGCTGAGTAACTATTGGTTTGACCGTGAACACCTGACTCAAGGCTTCACTGCGTTTCTGACAGTTAGCATGATGGCATCTGGCCCAATGGGCAACAAAAATCACCAAGGCCACCCCACATAGGGGAATTCCCAACAGGTCAGAAAGGGGTTTGGAATGGCCAACCCAACTGTGCCTGGTCACTGGGGCGTTTGTTCGGCCAAGTGGGTACCAATAATTATTGATCCAGAATTTTGTGATGAGGGTTTCAAGCTATCAGCAACAGTCTCCAATGGAGATACATGCCCGTTGGGCTTTGTATCTGAAGGTTTTGAGGGGAGTTTGGAGTCAGCAACCTCATTACCCAATGGCTCAATATCATCAGCAATTTCGACCAGGAATTTGTTGCTTGACACATTTTGACTAAGAGGTACGCGCCCATTGGGCTTTGTCCCCATAGTTTTAGAGCAAGTTTCGAACTGACAAAATTTTTCCATGACAATGCCATTGTCAAGTGTTCCCAAGGATTTGACCCTTAATTCCGCATCTACCAAAAGTACAAACCCGTTGGGCCTCATTACCTTGGTTGTAAGGCATTTTGACTGATTTTGAGGGCTTGGCACCATTGCCTTCAATAACTCCCTCCATCTCATGGGTGTGGCGATTTCCAATAATTTTGGCGCAAATTTCCTCGATTTTCCACACAAATTTGGCTGAGACAAGCACGGGGACTAGGGGAGGAATCTTCAGAGGGAGAGCTGTTACCCAGAGCTTGTCTACCACATGGGCGAGATCCCCCTGTGTGATGAGTGGAACAGCCGCCCTCTTTTGGTCCTTTTTATTAGGAAATGAGTTTACTGACCGGTCCAAGCATAGGGGTCGCTCCCCTGGACTTATACATTGCATCATCTTCAGAGCAAAAAGCTGACGTCATAACTTCCCTTAAGGGACGGAATTCAATGAAGCCAGCGTGTTTAAACACCACCACTAACTAAACAGGTTCAAAGATGATGGCGTTGGTGGTGGCATCATATTTAAGCGAGATTAGTTGAAGTCAACGGAGTACTCCAGTTTGGGAGCATTTGGAACCTCATGCATAAATCTTTTTGATGGCGTCAAGAGGGTAAACCTTGCCCTTGGGCATGGCAGCTAGGTCAGCGAAGGTATCACAGGCAAAATCATAATAAATCGCATGGTGTTCTAAGACAGGTCCCTAAAATTTGCCTTGATATCAGCAGCTCAGAGTGACAGCTCTGTAAGGCCACTTTCTTTTTAACTAAATCGTGGCTGTACCCTAGAACTCCTTTTTAGTTTTGTGTGGGACCTCTTGTATTCTCAAAAAGCCCAACAAGGTAGGCTTTAGAAGACTCCTGAAGGGTAGCGATAGCAGTGGCTTGGATATTGAGATCACTTTGCTAATCTTGAGCAACCTTGCATTGGGCAACTGTTCCAGTTCTGAAATGATGAGGCTTCTTGACACCGCTGACAGCAGGCACAATCTTGTGAGCATCCTTGGTGGTAAGTTGCTTATAGGGTGCCTTGCCACCATTGTATTTAAGTGCAGTCTACTTGGTGCGTGCCTGGCTGGTTGGAACGACGGTTTTTTGCCATTTTGAGGTAAGTTCTTAACTACAAAATCAAATAATTCTTTATACTTATATTTTAGGCAGTCATGCTCAACCTGGAAAGTGTTAGTTAGATCAAAAACCTCTTTGAGATGAGGGAATCTTTAAACCAGTTCATCAGGAGGCTTAGAATCAGGATGATAATCTTTTTCTCAACGTTGAGAATGAGTCCCAGTTTAGGTGAAGGGTCCGCAGGCAGTGTTTTGATGGTTAGGAAACTGGTTGCAATTCTGAGGTAAAATCTTGACATTTGAAATTAATTAATCTCTCAGCCTAAAATTTCAGGCTACTCAGATTAATTTTGGGCTCAGAGTTGTTGGGACTGTCATTGTTCCAAGCTAAGGTTGGAACCAGATAAGCTCAGTTGTTCCTTTTATTAATATTGGGCCAAACTTTTGGAGGAGAGCCATTGGAATTGCTGGGTGACAAAATTTCCAGCGAGGAGTAGTTGAGCTTGTTTTTCTATTAATAAGGTAAGTCCCAAGTGTTCAGTTTAACAATTTTGGCTTTTTGAGGTCTTGGAGGTATTAGAAGCTTTTCTTGGCTCTCAAGGCTTAATCCAGCATCAAATTTCGAAAACTAGCTTTTGCCTTGTCCCAAATTGATTGGGTCAATAGCTTTGGAGGTATTTGGAGCATCCCTAGGATTCCCAAGGCTTGATGCCATCACCAAGGTTGAAAATTAGCTCTCAACTTTTCACAAATTGATTGGAGCTTCCATGGGGCTCTTGAGGCTTAATCCCATCATTGAAATTTGAAAACTGGCTTTCAACTTGTTCCAATTCCACTAAATTAATGTTGTTGATGCTTGATGGCCAAGTTTGTTTTGTCGCTTGATATCTTTGGGCCTAACCTGGATATGAGCTTCATTTCCACTTTCTGCTCTGAAGCAGCAGAGTTGGAAATTACATCAAAAGATTAATTTTGTTTCAATTACCCAATTAAATATTAGCGTTAGTATTAAAATTAATTTTATTAAAATTTGAGCACTCTGATTGGTTTGATTTTTCTTTTTAGATATAAGATGAGTTGTACCTTGGCCAATTTCTATTTGTTTTGTCCAAAGCTGAAAGAAGATTAACATAGTTTTATCATCACAGTAGATAGTTTTTAGCATCCAATAGTCATTCCGCTCAGTGATATCTTCAAAAGCATCTTATGGTCTAGCATCTTGCATCTTCTTGAAACGTGATGCTTGATCCTCAAAATAAAATATTGCCTCACTAACCTTTTACTTTATGATACTGGCATTTTTCTCATTAACATCTTTTTTCAATTTATTTAGACGTTCTCAATAGGTCAAGAAAAGGCTTTATTTAACTAGGAAATCTGAAGTGCATGAAGTTTTTTTTGGGTCACACTCAATGAGTTTCCTTGATAAGTTGGTCCTTATAGTTGCTGTGTCCTGGCCATACCAACCTGGGGTAGGCCAGAAGATCAGGATCTGGAGTGCTCATGATGGTTTGATTCCTTTCGTCCAAAGTTGATGGAATCTCCTCAGGGTGCGCCTTGGAAGCGACCCTGTAGTGACACCAGATGCTGCAACTCCTCAGTTGCACTCGCAGGTGCTAATGCTGGGGACACAACATAGAGGCTGTGTCTAGGAAGCTTAGTGCATCATGGTCAGCTGAGAGGACATGGGTTTTATAAGATGAAAGATTGGACGAGACTTTGTTCATTATAATAGAGTATAACTAAATAATAAATTACATGTGGTAATATTCTGCTGATAAATTACTTTAATAAGAATAAGACAGTAATATTTAAAGTTCTGTTAAAAAAGTAAATGGGAATAATGATTCATTAGATGCAAATAGTGATTTACTGATCATTATCGTTTCCACGTGATTAGTTTTTCATTGCATCCCTCATGGAAGGTCAGATGAGCTTCAGATCTCCTGGTGCTAGTTTCATAGCATGTATTAAACTAGTATTAACCTTAATTAGGACTCTTTTGAAAGTCCAGGTTTAGAGGTCCAACGTGCTAGATTCCAAAATTGACAGCTGATGTAGTTTTGAAGCTTTGGGCCACAGGTGATGGAACCTTGTGAATGTGGCCCTGGAATTAAATAAAAAAGTGCGAATAATAATGAAATAATTATTAGCAAATTAAGAGCAATTCAGGTAATACTCTGAATCAAAAACCAAATGATGATGCAAGCTCAAAATTTAATTTAAGACATATGGGACCATTTGAGTAGCTTGAAGGTCTAGTCCCACACAGCAACGGGTGTCACTTTCTCCCCAAGACAAGGCTTATACCGTGCATAGGGAGAATCCTGACATCAATAATTAAGGCTTTTTACCTCAACTTATTGTTAACTATATCCATTTTGAATAGCAGAAATCCTCAAATTTCCAGCTTGTTATATCAGTAGCTTATTATGTTAGGGTGCATATGTCAGGATTAAAAAGATGAGAAAGTTGAGATTATAATCCAAAATTAAGCCTCAATAAGTTGACTCTTGAGCTATCTCAAACTTAACTTATCCTGGAAGGCAATGATGAGAGTATTGATCAGGAAGCATCACAAGCAAGAGGATCAATGCAAATGCATTCAAGATTTCACCACCACTTCCCAAACCTTGAGAGGCGCGACCCCTACTATTGTGGTCTTGAGGACGATGCAAAACAATGAGGGCATCGACCAGGATGTCAATCTCGAAGACTGTGTAAGAGCCTGATTGTACAGGGTCATGGAGGTCCTTTAGGCACCAGGTCCTCACATATACTCTAAGTATTAACACTTTATAACTCAATAAAATAGTACTTTATCCATCTTATTACTCTTCATCGACCTCTCCACTAGTTAACAGCATCAATCTCATTTTTAAACTTTGGCTACAGTTAAGAGAACTGTTACACCAAGATAAGTGGTGCCCATTACAGGGTCTCCAAGCTGTTCAAGTGAAAACATCTAACACGAAAAAAGAAGAGTAACAACAATCAAGACCATCTAGTACTAAAAAAAGAGTAACAACAATCAAGAGAACCAACCTGCTGATTGGCTGAGAAGTTTAACTCGATGGATAAACACTCTCATTATGAGGTTTCTCTTATTCAGCCTGAAAGCCTAGAGTTCTGGGCCACCTTCCAGCTTATCCTGCCATCCATTGACAATAATCAGTATCAACTTCTTAGAGAGAACCTCAACAAGATTATTAAACAACTATGCAAATAGTATCTATTATGTAGGAGGCTTCTCCAGTCACTTCCACACTTCTTTGGTGGCTTCCATAATGTGAGAATATATACTTCGATTCTTTTTCTTTTTAATAGTTGGCTTTGGGTATAGAACGCCGACTCATGAGTTTTTCCATCCCACCATACATCACATACTACAAAAAATCAGGTTGCACCACCATGATTTGTATGATAATTAGGGCTTATCTAAACCATACATTCAATTATTGTAAATTTCTATATTTCGACCTTCTCCTTTGTTCATGAAAATTGGGAAGCCAATTTCAATTTCTGTCAGTTATTAATGAGGCTCATAACCAACTCGCGATGTTAAATAGTGGAGCTTCAGGTTATTTTGAGGACCAGCTTTGTCAAAATATGCAACTCCTTGAGGCTGCCTGGAACCAAAACCTCAACCTGATTGAGGACCTTGTGCAGACCCTCCAGAAGCACAACCAGGAGTTAGCTTCTCATGATATCACCACTAGGCTTGAAGAGCTCTGAAGGGCCAGAAAAGCCCAAAGGTCCTGTGGGCCCCAAGGACCTTCTTGTCCCACGGTGCCTAATCCTGGCAACCATAAAGATTCCTGTAAAAAGGATGAATTAATGGCGCTATATGTCTTATGAGATCAAATATGCAACGTGGCTCAAGGATGCAAGCTCCGAGTAGATGGAGTCCCTCTTGACCCTTTAGTCTTTATTGAGGCCTTGTCAGATGAAATGGTTAAAATTAGCACTTTAACCAAGCTCAATATAGCTGCATCTCCCAGTTTGGCAAGCTTTTCATGGATTTGAAACAACTTGATAAGATTTAAGGTTAGCTCCTCCTCTAACGCGCCAAAATTCAAGCATTTAAAGAGAAGTTTGCTCATAAAGCCTCCATTACCTCTCTAGACCGAAATTGGGATGACAATCAAGGGGACCTGGATGCTTTAATATGATGACTGGATCAACATACCCCTCAAAAATATGCGGATACCTATATTTCTAAGCCTGTCTCAGTTACTGGAGTCTAAGCTCTTTCTCACTACTATTGTGACTAAATTTAAGCCTAGTTTCAAGGATAAATGTAAGCCTGGGAAGGAAATCATTTTCTCCTTAATGTACTTCTATTAAAGCACAATGGAAGAGGATACTCACTTACAGAAAGTAAAGCACATCAACTCCTGTCTGGATAGCACCATCTAGGAGATTATGACTCCTTATTTAAAGGAATGCCACACATGGGAACAAGTCCATACCGCTAAATTAGGAATCTAGAAACAACCAAATCTTGGTTAATCAGAAGCAAATGTTCATGGGTCTTTGTCTAAATATAAGAGAAAGTCCTTTGGAGTTTGCCATCTGGTTTTAAGCCCTATCACAACTCTTGGTAACCACTAATTTCATTACCTTGGACGACGCCATAACTGAAGTAATTGCCGCGTTGGGATCTTAACCTGAGGTTCAGATGTATATGATCAGCCAGAAGAACAGCTTCTCTTGCATTTAGGAAATTAAAGAAGCGTTTAATGAAATTTGTACATCTTTCTTGCACCCCAAGTCTACTGCATCTGTTTTCTCCAGCCGTCCTTGGGTCTATGTTGTAAAAACACCTAATAGATCTTAGACCTCGATGATTTTATTGCAATGGGTTCAGTCATAGCACCAAAACTTGTTGAAGAAGACTTTCTGAGGAGGTGGGAAAGGGACCGTCAGCATGAAGGACGAGGTAATTCATGTTGACATCTCTGTGCCGCCTTAAGAATGTTTTGAGATTTCTGGTGAGTCTGATGTTGTTGTACTAGAAAAAGATTGGTAACCGTTGATAATACAGAGCCCAATATTGCTTACTAATCTTCTGATAAGTCTCCTATTTTCCTCACACTAACTCCTCAGGTCAGGAGTTTAGTCACATGTTACCGTTTGAGTCTATAAAATCACTATCTAAAGCATTATTGTTGACAGTGGTCCCCCATGAATATCATTTCTTCTTAATGATGAAACGTATCAAAATTGCTCCAGACTTGACACATATTGAATTTTCGAAAGCTGTTTACATTTTCTTATAGTAGCTCGCTTCAGCTCCTTTAATTAAATGCACATTTTCTTTCATATGTGCTTTGTATGAGTAGTTATTATAGATTGAATGGGTAGTAATAGTACGAAGACTATTGCTTTAGTTGAGCTTTTTATAGCCAAGATGATTATTAGGCCCAACGCTAAACTAAGGCTCGTACTAATTTAAAATTATTCTATAGTATTGATAGGGACTTATTCACTCTTCTGTAGAACTAACCTAGGATTAGGTTCAATAGTTCTTATCTCTTATGAAAGAACTTAACCTAGGATTTGGTTCAGTGGTTCTTCTTTCTTCTCATCACGTAGAGTCTGCAGATATAACAATAAAATATACAAAGGATTTCTTATCCTTCCGACTCAAGTATCAAGAGAAAAACAGTTTTGATTATCAAAATACTAAATCTGAAGGCATCTTTATTGGTAAATACTTATCTGTCTTCTTATTTGTCTACCTATATATCTACTTTTTAAAAATTCAATGGAATTTATAAGGGAATTTTGTGCCCAACTCTTCTGTTGGCATCCCAATTGGAGAAAGCAGTTGCCATTGAATTAGGCCTCCAGGGTCACACAAAATGATTATCTTTTTCATCAAGCTTAAGAATATTCTCCCTCTGACTCACAATGTGACCTCTTCTGGGTTTAAAACAAAGACGTGTCATAACTCCTTCTTTCAACCCCATTAAGTCACCCTTATTAGGTAACAACTTGCTTAGATAATGGGACTATAACCCATAAATAACAGGTTGTGATCCCTAAAAGGGGTAAATTACAAATTTTTTATCACAGGCGTCATCACTCGCATAGCAACCCATAAGCCCCTTATTCAATTGGCAACTAAAAATGATTGGTTCCTACAAGTTAGTTAAGGTTTTAATAAATTGACTGTCTAATCACTTGTTTATTTTCAGGGATCACCCCTGATGAAGCATTAGTGATCTGACATATCAAAGCCTTGAGAATTACTAATTAATTGTTCATGAGAATACTTTGAACAATAGTTATTATAGGTAATCAAAAGCTCCCACATCCACTAGCATTAAGAATCTCCTAGTGGAAGAGCATAGGTATTTTAACCTAATACGCTGGGTGATTGGTATATTGAAATCTCAACACATCCCACTGTTTGACCAGAATATCTAGTGATGAAAATTTTCTGAAGCATAGGCTGCTTCAATTCTGACTGAGCCCACCAAAAGGGTTATAATTGGAGTTCTCTTGGTCCATCTCTTTTCCTTGCTTGATGTAACTATGGGTATTCCTTCTTCTTAGCGCGTTACCTTTCTATGTCCTCCTTGCTTCCATCTCAGCAGAGTGTAGTTTCCATGGGCCTATGCCATGCAAGCCTAGTTCAGGTGTTCTTACCAATAAAAGGTCTGGAAAGCCTGTATTCCCCAAGATTGGGGTTATATGACACTTCTTTGTTTAGAAGATCTTCTTTGGCGTCTTCTCCAATTCCTTGGTCCTTGTATACCCCTAGGCTGGGCTTCATTTCTTAGGGTCTCTTTCCAGTAAATCAGTTTCAACCCCTCCTGATCCTGCTTCTATGCTTTTTTATTCCAGCGCCTTGGGACTAGTCAAGTGGACCCAGTTTAACACAAGTTGGTACAACTGATAATATAAGGAAACATCACCAGATGGTTTTTGATGACAATTTAAAATGATATTTAATACAATTTTTTAACCTTTTTAAAAAGATTTGTTCTTAATGACTTCTTACCTAGTGTTATTTTTTGTATTTTTCTTATATTGTTTTCTTTTTTCTTTTTTGCAATTGGACTTGACCTATAAAATCAGTTCAAAGGTCCATCTTTTGTTCCACTACTATGGTTCAGCGGGTCATTTTAAACTTAACCAACTATTATGGTTCAGAGGTTTAAAAAACTGCGGGGTTTTCAATGGTGCACAGGTTCACTTAACTACTGACTCTGGGAATAAATACAAATTTGCTAACTGTATGAAGACATTTAGCCTAATTGAGTTTGGATAAATGGGTAGCTTCAGCCCTACTCTGGCAGTATAAAGGTTAAAGTGACTTCAGCCTCACTCTGGAAATATATAAGTATTCAAGTGACTTCAGCCTCACTCTGGCAAGATATAATAAGTTAAGTGACTTCAGCCTCACTCTGGCGTTGACACTCAGACAGGAAGTACTTCTTCACAACTTCACTTTGAAGCAACCAATCAACAATTGAAGCAATAAAGTATTCTCAGTACTAAGGTGCTTATTAATGTGAGGGAATATTTATAGGGTAAATTGATGAACGATATATGTTAGGGGTATTTGTGGTAACCACAATATTCTTGGCACACCTAATTGATGAAAATGAATATCCACGTTGGTCTTGGCACGCCTAGATGATGAAAAGAGAAACTGGTTCAATTTCAGGAAATATTCCAGCTGATATTCACAAGGAATAGCATAATTAAATTGCTATTCATATCAGCCCACATGTCGGAAACCTGACAAATTCCCATGAGTAATTACCCATTTTGAGTTAATTTACACATCTCCAAATTGTCAGCAACAATCCCCAATGAAATAGGAATTACAATTCTCATCAGATTCAATCCTCTGTGAATTACAATTAACTATTCAATTGGTGATTATTGCTAAAGAGACAAAATACTTGATCAACATCTCAAAGCTTAAGTAATAAGCTAAATTAAATAAATGAACCAATTATATTAAATTAATTGAAGCTTAGATAATTTGCAAGCTGGATAATGTGGTCATATAAATTCCCACACATCCCCCCGCTTGACCAGATTATCAGATAAAATGCCTTCATCAAATAATTCCTTTTACAAACGAATCCTATCTAGCCTGAATGAAGCAGATGCCTCCCATTTTCAAGTGATTTTACAAACTGCCCAAAGAGGTATCCTTTCTGGTCCAGCTAGATCCAGCCCTCTGAGTCAACTTGATTTGGCAATCCCCTCTTCTGCTCTTCCCGCAATGGTGCCAATTTCCAAAGAGGGGACAGGGCTGGCTGTTTCATCATTAAACTCTTGTTCATTCATCCCTCATTCTCTTGTCACTGAGCTCGATTTTGAGGCATTACTGGATTCAGCTCCCATTGTTCTAAATCAGGTAATTGCCCTTGAGCCTAATGAAGCAATTTCTCCTGACTTGGATCAATCTTTCTTAATTGAGTTGGATCTTCCTGAGCTCCTTTTAAAATTGGCCAATTTTACCAACCAACTATCTTGTCTACTGAATTGATAATCAGTAATGATGAGAATGTTGAACTTCCATACCATGAACTTTGGGGTAAATTGACTGAGGCACTTAATATCTCTTTCGCGCCTTGTGACCTTGATAGTTTACTTGATCAGGATTCTACCTCCTTTGCACTCTGATTCTCAGGGCAAGTACTTCACACATGGGCTACTTCACTCCCCACATCACCAAATTTTCACCTTTCCTTTCCCTTCCAGTTTCAGAAGGCCCACAGCCTCGCCTTCAAGACGCTGTTTGCTACCTGCACAATTACTTTGTGACTGAGACTATCCAGCGATATCTTCCATTAATGGTGATAATCAGTGGCATGGTTTGGCAGCCACCTGCGCATTTCCCTAGTTCACTGTTTTCTCATATGCCAAGTGTTCTTGATGGAGCCCATCGTCAAGCACTCCGGACACAGCTTCTGGTGCCTGTGCCATATCAAGATTACATGGAATTGTTTGCAGATTGCATATTCTTACATTGCTGTTTTCCTCCCTGATCCAGGGATTCCCAACTTGCTAAACTGGACGTACCCATCACTTTTCCCATCATTGCTTATTTGCAGAATCCACCTTGGGTTCAAAGAACTTGGTTTTAGCTTGCTCTATCCCTTGCAAGTATCTGATCTCAGATTGACTTCAGCGACCACTTTCAAAACATCATCGTTCAACCTCCCTCCCCCCAGAGGCTTCAAAGAAGAGCTTGCAATTTGCAACCTGAGGCATAAAAAAGAAAACTTAAAAATCCAAAATAACTCTTTTATTCCATTTTTTTACTATTATTTTTAGATGATTTTTTTCAATACCACTTTTTAAGAAATTTGCTGTGTACTATATTAATCACATGACCATTGGATATATTTTTGATCATATAAGCATCATTTGCCAATTTTGTTTTAACCTCAAATGGTCCCAACCATATTGCATCTAGCTTATTTCAGTGACCAAACCCATGTGTATTGCAATAGGCTACTTGATCTCCAATGGTAAATTCCCTCAGAGTGGATTGACTCTTATAATCTGCTTTTTTGGCCAAAATCCTTCTCTTGATCAAGTATCAAAAGCTTGAGATTAGAGATCCACTATTATGTTCACGAGTTGATATAGTTATTTATCCGCGCTCATCCCCAGAGTTGCTTCTACTGCTGAATAGAGAATATTTGGCAATGCTGCTCTATGACCATACAATAATTCACACATGTTTTTCCCATCACCAAATGTAAACTGGTATTATATGCAAAAGCTACCAAACTTAGATAAGACACCCAAGATGACGCTTTACTCGAGATCAGCTTCCTTAATGTAGCGGCAAGTGTTCTATTGACTCATTCCACAACTCCATTTGTTTCAGGATGATAGGGTGCAGACACCACCCCCTTAATTCTCATTAGTTCATTCAGGCCTGGAATTGCAAATGAGTAAGATTAGTCCCATTGTCACTCAGCAACACTTGAGGGACACCCATGTTGGTATACCACCTGCTTAAGGATGAATTTGGCGGTACTTAAAGCATCTATTCGACTCAAGGATTGGGTTTTGACCCATATCATAAGGTGGTTGATCGCTGCTATTATGTAACGTACACCACCTGTACTCACACTTAATGGCCCCATAACATCTATTAAAACTGTGTGCCATGAAAACCCTGGCTTCACTAATCAATAATTTGTCACATTCTTAAGTGGCTTATGGATCTGACATTCCACACAACAGGTGATATAATTGCAACGTCAAAACTCAGTGACTCCCAATAGTAGTATTGCTGGATATGTTAGAGCGCCTTCTTTAACCCACCATGTCCGTTGACCTTGTGGGCGGCTCAAATTATCTCAGTGAATTCTGATGTTTTTGGAAATAAAAGCCTCTTTTCATCCATTATTTATTATAATTGTCCATTAACGAGCTCAGTATTCTCCATTGCCTTTTTTAACGCTTTTTGAACTTTGATTGGCTCTTCTTGCAATTCCCCATGGATCATTCGCTTGAATAGGTCATCAGCACAATTTTGCACAGCAAGAACGGTTGGTAACTTAGACAGATTATCAGCGTTTTGATTCTTATCTCCCACCCAATGTTCAATCTCAAAGTTGTAGGCCTGTAACTTCAAAGCCCACCGTGCCAATCTTCCTTCTGGTTCTTTAAGGTTATGAAGCCATCGGAGAGAGGCGTAGTCTATCACGACCTTGAAGTGCGTTCCATGGATATAGACTCAAAACTGCTTGCATGCATAGATAACCGCAAAACATTCTCACTCTGTAAATGTATAGTTTCTCTCAGCCTTCAACAGTGTTTGGCTGACATATGCCATGGGGTGTTCATCCCCCTTGTCATCCACTTGGCTAAGGATGGCTCCTATTGCCATCAGTGATGCATCCAATTGAATAATGAACGGCTTCTCAAAATTCTGGTACATTGAAATTGGACTTGTCATCAAATATTTCCTCAATTTATCAAATGTGAATTGAGCCTCATCATTCCAGTCAATTCCCTTCTTCAGATCTTTCAATAGGTGGAAAAGCAGCTCGGTTATTTTTGCAAAATCTTTAATGAATTGGCGATAGTAGCCATCCATTCTGAGGAAAACTTGAATATTGCATATGCTCTTAGGGACCAACATCTGATTAATCGCTTCTAACTTTTGGACTTGAGGCTTAAGTCCCTAGGCGTTAATTAATAATCCAAAGTATTCTAATTACTCTATAAAGAAATGGCATTTTCTTGGCTTGATTTTGAATTTGCCAAAGCCAGTCTTTTGAGCACTTCCTTAAGATGTTGTAACTGATTGGTAAATGTTTGGCTGAATACATTAATGTCATCCAGATAGACCAGCGGTAACGTTTGCCCCAGAATTGTCAAAGTGTCTTCTTCAAAGTCAAATTTGACCCCATACTTCCACATGAAGTCAGTGCCAATGAGTATGTCATAATTCTGGTTGGCTAGAACAATCGCTGGTACTAATACGACCAAGGATCCAAAGCATAGCGGTAGAGTGCTATAAGCCCCATAGGAAGTTGTAGAGTCAGGGCCTGCCATCCTTTACCGCTTCCAGTGCTTCAAATCCAGTTTGGCCTTAAATTTCTTTACTAATTTGGTCAATACTATATTGATTTTTGCTCCACTGTCGATTATTGCTATGACAGAGATTCAGTTCACCAAAATATCTGTATACATGCACTCAGAAAAATAAGATAAGCTATTGTTTACTGCATGTATAACAGATTTGTTGGCCAAATCCAGAGTATGAATTAACTGAGCTGATATATCAGGGAACATTTCTCAAATTGTACTAATTGGAATCGATACATTAACTTCGTCTAACTTGGTACTCAATAAGTCCATCTCGTCTTCAGCATTTTGGACCTTTCTCAACTATCTGTTGGGCATATGGGTAAGCTACCTCCTGTATAATTTTGGGGGCAATCCCCTTCGGTTTTGATCTTGTTATTGCGTTTACATCTTGGTACACAATCTGATGAAGGGGATCTAAATCAGGATCATCTGCAGAGAGATCCAAATTATCCAAACAATCTAATTTATCCAGGGGAGCTTGGTTACCTGTAGTTCAAGACTGTTCCACATCTAGACCACATGGTCTTTTCCCTGCTCATCAGAAGTTTCCTGTATATCCTTACACTGGACTAAGTTAACCTGATCCTTTGGTTTGCGTTGTCCACAGTTATTGGCGAAGTGACCAGGCTGTCCACATTTATTGCAAGTTAACCAAGGCTTAAATGGTCTAGCTCCTTCATTCTGTTTATCTTGATTCCCACGATTGTTGAAATCTCTGGATTTGTCAGGGAATCATCCTGGTCCCTTTATTATTGTTTGACTGGTTATTTGTCTTGTATGTTTGATTTGGTGCGTCGAACATTGCTGATAGAACCTTTAGGTGTTCTACCATTTAAGCAATGGTGTATTTACTGATCAAAGTAGATGACATCATTTGGTGCAATTCTCAATGAGGGCGCAACGCGTTCTGCATCACAATTCTCCCATCAAAATTGGTCATCATGTTGGCCACATTGAGGATCTGAGCTTACTCATAGAAATGATTGGAAAATGCACTCACTGTTTTGTCCTTCTTAATTTGAATGCCCATGAATTCGTTTTTCTGAGCTGCCATCTTATCTGGACTACTGAATTTGGATAGAATCGCCTCCTTCGCCTCCTGTAACTCCAGTTCTCCCCACTGTCATGGAAATGGCAGAAGAAGTTTAGACTGGCCTGACAGTTGGGATGTGTGAACACTCAAAAAGCAAGCCAGAATGCCAGAGGCATTGCCAACCGTATGACTTGATATGGTGCTGGGAAATGTGATACCACGGGATGGTGGTGTAACAACAGGGTAAGGAGTATCCCAATGGCAAAACACACTGAACCCATTCCCAACTCAGTGGTTCTAACTGCAGGAGGAGGGATTACTGGTACAGTCTCGACGAGATTCTTGGCTTGAGAGGCCAACTCATTGGGGGCAATAGGGAGATGGATTCTCTCTATCCATTGTTGTACATAGGGCCATAAGATCCCCATGTATTGTTATCATAAATTCATAAGAGCGGCGTTATAAAACCAGAAATGTCAGACTCGATGGGCCCAATTGGCAATAGAGGGAGCCATGGTGACCAAAATAATTGGTAGAGCCCACCTGGAGTGCGGGGCGATGGAAAACCAGGGAAATGCCATCTGGGAATGTGGTCAGAACAGAAAATAGAGGAAATTTAATTTTTTAAAAAAATTTATTTGAGAAAGGAAAGTAAGAAAATTGACCAACAATTTTCTCAGTGCCATGCAACTGATTAAATAGTGGTCAATTGGGTAGTGACAGGATGGGGTTGGGGCCCACAAATTCAACCTAACCAGCGAATTGTTCAGGAATGGGGGGATTTTTCTTTGGGAACTGACATTGAAAAATTTGGCGGTGGGCTGAGTCTCTGTCAGTTCAACCTCAAACGTCCAAACCAGGGCTCGACTACATTTCTGACAATTAGCACAATGGCGTTTGGCCCAACAGGTGATGGGAATCCCCCAAGGCCATCCCTTATAGGGCCAGGTCCATTTGGTTGGGAACAGGTTTAGGACGGCCAACCAACCTGCGCTCAGTCATATAACTGTTCATTCAGTTAACAGTAGCACATTGGGTGCAACGCCTGAATTACTATCTGAGGGCTTCAAACCCCTGTTGATAGCACCCAATATTTGTTCAACTGGTTTGGAGATTGAATTGGAACCGTCGGGTGATCCAGCTGATATCTCATTCTTTATGCTTTTACAGCCATTCAAATTTTGGGCATCAGCTAGATTGCCAACTGAATTAGATCCAGCCAATTTCAGTTCGGTAATCTTGGCACAAATTTCACTAATTCCCCACAACAGTTCTGCTGAGGTAAGTGTGGGTATTGGGGGTGGGATCCAAAGCGGATGAGCTGTTACCCATCACTCATCTACTACGTGAGCGAGGTCGCCCAGAGTGATGAGAGGTACCACCATCCTCTTTTGTGTCTTTTTGTTTGGGAATGGGAAGATGACCCAATAGCGAGCCAAAGGACGTTCCCCAAGACTTACACCCGCAAAGGTAAGGCAAAACTAGGTTTTGGAATGAAGTGTCGAGACAATTCATGATGGTGACAGCTTTTTGTTGGTCACTATAACCATACATCATCATTTCAATTAAATGGAAGAAGGCAGGCGCATTATCCCAATTTAAAGCGGGCAACCTCATAGTACTCTTGAAATCTTCAACAATAATTGGGCCAGCACTTCTAATCAGAATTTGAACAGACGCAGGAGGTGATTCAGGTGTTACTTCAGGAAGTGCTGCAATGGTTGGGGGCATTTACTGAACAGATTGGATGGTGCTGTCAGCGATACTCTCTGCTTCAATGGATGCCAATTCCTCCTCAAATAAATTCGCCTCATGGTACTCATCCCATGAACAAGTACACTTAGAGTCTTCAAGGCTATCCAATCATCTCAGGATTTTATCTTCCCAAGCCAAGCATTTTTGGTCAAATCTAGAAGTTGACAATTTTTATCAATTTCCTCTTGTAAAGTCGCTTTCAGGTTTTGACTTCTTTCTGCAGCTTGCCCTCTCAGGTTTGGACATGGAATAAATGCTCATACAATTCATAGTTCTCTTTTTCATACTTCACCATTTCATCGTCTAATTTAATGACTTTGAGTTTCAACAAATCTAGCTCTAATTGAGTTGCTGATTCTAAAGCGTCCTTGTTGATGATTTCTATATCTGTGCAAAGCTTATCAATTTTGGCTCTCATCTCTTTGTTGAGTCATTTGAATTTTCTTTACATATTGTCGATGGTACTCTTAATTTCCTGTCTTCCTTTGACTAAATTGAGCATGACCATGTGAGCTTCAGTGTTGGCTGCAGCCATTGGCGCAGCTGCCTCCTGAGCTCAGATAAAATCAGCAATATTTGATTCAGCTAATCAGCAGTGCTTATCCACATCATGTTTCAATTGATAATTAAACCTGATTTGATTGATAATTTTTTTGACTATCCCCAAAGTTTTGTATTCAGCTCAGATACCAGATTCTTGATTTGGGTGTTTGCTTGTTGGACACACTGTGATATGGAATCCAAACCAGCTCAAATCTGCTGAAAACTGACATCTATTTGTCGCATCAGCGCCTGCTGTTGTACGCTGTTGTTTTGGGTATACTCAACAAGATTGGTAATCACTGCCTGCTGCCGTAATTGGATGGCTCTCATGTTTTGGTAGTCAACTGTACATGTTTTGATAGTATAATCACTGATATTACCAATGCTCCACAAATTTCCTACTAACATTGAAGTGTTCATATTAAGGAAGTTTTCAAAGTGTCATCTTTGCCCTTCCTGATTGGTAGTGTGGTGAAATAATCCACAGCTTCAGTCTAAAGTATCAGTTGGCAAAATTTGGAATCCTCTCAATAAAGATATCACTGATACTAACTTTTCTTTCTCGTTGCAATCACTTTTGCAACCTATTTAATTCAAGACTGAATATAGTTTGATAATCTCACAGAGGAGATTAGTCTGCGCCCATGTCAGGGAGCAGTTGGGCAAGTAAGGTAAGAAAAGCAGGTGGAAGGCCCGCGGCCTCCAACGTTCAAAAACCCCCGGAGAAACTGGCAGAATAGACAAAAATTTTAAAAAAATGACAGTCACTATTACCGGAGATACTCACATGGCAAGCACGATGCAACCAGTACAGTAATACGCCACATTCCCAGCCACTTTTGTTGGTGGAATTTGGAGTCCGCGTGTTTCTGGACATCCAACAAATGGCCTTATGGGAAAAATTTCAGGAAGATGTGCACACAATTTTCCTGACCGCGGTGTACATTGCACCTCACTCCATGTCACGCGTTTGGCTGGACCTAGGTTTCAAAAGCAAAGAGGCAGCAGACGAGGCTGCAGTGGTGCGTGTAGTGGTCAACCTCCCCAAAGGGCAATGGGTCATCGAAACCAAATGCACCAGAAGGACAAAATCAAACCAAATTTTCCTCACATTTGACTTTTTGCCTACTACGGTAAAACGTGACATTTTGGAACAACACCTGAAAGATGGTCTCGCCATATATGGCAATATACAATCCTTCAAAATGTAATGCTTCACGCTGATGCCACACCTGTGCACCAGCAAAGCCATCGCAGTCCTGACCCCAACTGAGGAGATCATGAAGGACCTAACCCAGATCCTGCACTCCACTTTTATTGATATCGCAGGGCATACCACCCACCCATTCCGGGTGACTGTGGACAGTGCGCCCCCCATTTGCACCCACTGTGACGCGTTCAGCCACAAGGCGCATGCATGCCCCACCAAGGAGGGCGTCACATTTCAAGAGCACCCCTTGGCGGCCATGGCCAGTGGAGAGGCGCACTACAAACCAACCGCAAGCACCAAAGAGGCTTTTCTGTGGGGAGCACAAGGCTGCTACCTGCTGGTAAAGCCTATCTCCCCACAAGAGAAGAAGAAGGCCAAGCAGTCCCGCAGGGCCATGGCCAAGGAAGCAGCCAAAGCCACCACCGCTATCTCACACTCACAATGCCAGGATGACA